>CAUYSK010033234.1:0-113751 GCA_963575035.1 Avahi laniger
GACCAGCCTGAGCAAGAATGAGACCCCCCGTCTCCTAAAAATAGAAAAAATTAGCCAGGCTTGGTGGTGCATGCCTGTAGTCCCAGCTACTCGGAAGGCTGAGGCAGGAGGATCACTTGAGCCCAGGAGTTTGAGGTTGCTATGAGCTAGGCTGACGCCACCGCACTCACTCTACCCAGGGCAACAGAGTGAGACCCTGTCTCAAAGAAAAAAAAAAATAGCCAAAAGGTGGAAGCAACCCGAATGCCACCAACTGAGGAATGATTAAACAGAATGTAGTGTAGCCATACAACGGGATATTATCGGACCGTAAACGGAGTAAAGTACTGATGCGTGCTGTAAAAGGGGCACCTTGAAAACATTGTGTTAAGTGAAAGAAGCCAGAAACAAAAGGTTACATATTATTATATTATTTCACTTATATGAAATATCCAGAGTAGGCTAATCCACAGAGACAGAAAGCAGATTAGCAGTCGCCAAGGGCTGGAGGGAGGTCGAAAAGGGCAGTGATTGCCCAGCGGGTACAGGGTTTCCTTTAGGGGTGACGAAAACGTCTGGCAACTAGAGAGTGGTGATGGTTGTACAGCATCGTGAATGTACTAAGTGTCACTAATGGTAAATTTTACGTTATGTACATTTTACCGCGATTGAAAACCTGCTGAGGCAGCTCCAGAAGAAGCTCTAGGCTGAAAGCTGTCAGACAACAGCAGTCGTCAGAGCTGGGCGGCCAGCCCTCTCTCGTCGGGGGATCTGAGTGGTGCATCTCTGTATCTGCCACACAGGTCTGTGATAATGATTGTTTTCAGTATATGAGAGTCATGCGACACCTGTTCCTCTCCCATGGACCTTTCCCTACGCACGTAGCCGGGTCCTTCCACACACTGCCTCAGGAAGGAATAACTCAGAAGGGTCCAACTTTTGTCTTTGCATTTTGAAAGGGGAGATCCTCTTGGCATAAATATATAAGATTTGGAAGGATATGGTCACATTCACAATCCCAGCGCCCGGGGTTACCTGCAAGGTTAGATCCTAAGTGGGGGCTCTGTCTGGGGTGCAAAGGGAGTCAAGGGAAAGTGGTAATGATACAGATGCCAGAGAGGTCTGGGGATTCCAGAGAGGAAGGGGCCTGACTGTCCCCTCCCGTGCGGAGCCCTCAGAAGTCTCAAGACTTATAAAGGTCTCTGTGCAGCTGGCCTGGCACAGGAGCGAAGTGCAGTGGATAAACAGAGAAAAGCCGAGACGACCTCACGTGGTTCCCCGCAGCCCCAGAGAAGTACAGGGCATTGTCCCGGTGTTCCTGTGAAGGATGCAGTTTAGCCGAAATAGAACCAGACCTCAAGAAGCCCTGCGATCGGGAATAACACAGCTGCAGCCTGCTTGACTCGAGGGCCCAGGATAAAACACGTCCAGGTACACCTCAGCAGACGACAGGTTGGACAGGACCAGCTCCCTCCCTGCCACGTATGCCCCAAGTCATGCTGGTGACAATGGCCAAGAGAAGGGATGACCAAGGACTGAACTCAGGAAACCCAGAGTGGTAGAGATTACCCAGAACTGAGTGAGATTACGTTGCCAGGCACTGATGGAATTTCTCAAAAGAATAAGTAGATTGACTCATAGAAAAACAGCTCTATTTCTTCTGTGATTTGTGTCTTCAAATATGGGACCTGCCACACAGGCAGTAAAGACTACTTTTCACATTGTGGCTCCAATCTCCATTTCCAGCCCCACCGAGGCCACTTTGTACCCCACACCCGCAATTCCAGCGGCCTCAGCCTGCAGGCCAGCAGGAAACCCCCCGCCCGCCCCCGTGCTCTCACGCTTCCCTCTGCCCCAGCACGCCTGTGACAGGGTTTAAAGTGGCCACTCGCGGAGGGGGGAGAAGGGGATGGGTAAATTCACACCTAACAGGTACAATGCACACTGTCTGGGTGAAGGGCCCCTTACAACTTTGACTTAAACCGCACAAAAGCAAATTATGTAACCAAACATGTGTACCCCCGTAATATTCTGAAATAAAAAATAAATAAAATCAAATGGCCACTCAGCTCCCACTAAGAGGTGGGGTCTTTGTTTCTTCCTGCTGAATCTGAGCTAGCTAACTGTGGTGCCTCTCATGTAACCAATGGAGTGTGGTAGAAGCGATACCACCGAGTTTGTGAAACTAGGTCAGAAAATACCATGCAGCTTCTGCCTGGTTTTCTCAGGACACTCATTTTTAGAGCCCTGAGTTGTAAAATTAGAAATCTGACCACCCAGAAGTTGCAGTGCTGTGAGGAAGACCAGGCCGCATGAAGAGGTCACGGGTAGGCATTTCTGCCCACGGTCCCACCGAGGTCCCGTACAATAGCCCATGTCACCCCCAGACTTGTGAATGGAGATGCCTCCACCAGTGAGAATGGCCTTTATCAAAAAGTCCCAAAACAATAAATGTTGGCATGGATGCGGACAGATGGGAACATTCATACACTGCTGGTGAGACTGCCAACTAGTGCAACCTGTGTGGAAAGTAATATGGAGATATGTCAAAGAGCTACAAGTGGCATCCTATTTTATACACCTGTGCCTCTCTGACAACAAGCTTTCTGGGGCTCCTGGAGTGGGGAGGAGGGTGCTCAGCTGGCATAAGCCAGAAGTGATGGGCAGTTAATACCCTGAAGGCTAATTCTCACCCAATGAGTGATAGAAGTTGGTGGACAAATACTTCAGTTTCCTTAACCCTCAGTGGCACAATTATGAAGCACGAGCCACATGGTTTCCCAGAATATCCCTGTAAGAGCAAGCTATTTGTATAGGCAATAGGTTTCTTAGGCCAAACTAAGATAATTGCCCGCATGTCTTCTGCTGGCCTTCCGGGGAGGCATGAGTCAGCACACTCATGTAACCAAGGTGTTCTCTCCTATGTGAACCCATGTGATCACGTTTTCCCATGGCATGTTGCCACTATCGTTCCAAGCCATGTATAAGCTCACCATGTTCATGCTGCGCCGCTGCATTCCCTCCTCCCCAATAAAAAACATATCTTATCTACCCGCTGCCCCTGGAGTCTCTTCTTTAAACTCCTGGAAGCCTGCTCCGGTGCACTTGCTAGCCACAGAGCCCACTCCCCACAATCCCTGTATTGGTTTTGTAACAATTTACCACAAACTTAGTGACTTAAAAACAACATAAATGTGTCATCTTACAGTTTTGGAGGCCAGAATTCTGAAATCATTTCACTGAGGTGAAGTCAAGGTTCCAGCAGAACTGCATTCCCTCTAACGACACTGGAGCAAATCCATTTCCTCACTCTCTCCAGCCTCCAGAGGCCACCCGCACCCCTCGGCTCCCGGCTTTTCCCTCACCTCACTGCAGCAGCTGGTTCCACGGTGGCCTCTCCTTCCCTTCCTCTGCTTCTGCGGCCATGTTGCCTTCTTTGACTTCGAGCCACCTGCCTTCCTTTAAGGACCACTGTGATGACATTGGGCCCATCTAGATAATTGAGACCCCTCCCATCACAATATCCTTAACTTACTCAACATCGACAAAGTGCCTTTTGCTGTGTAAGGAAACATAATCACAGGTTCTGTGAATTAGAATGTGACCTTTTTGTGGCGCCATAATTCAGATTACCACAATCTCTAGGAAAAAAAAAAAACAACCCAGTTGCTCACAGCAGAAACATTCATTAATGCACCTTTAATGGCTCCAGTCCCCTCCTGTCTCACTTTCTTATTCCCCAACAGATGTATGTGGCAATAGCTGTCAAATGTCTTTCATCCGAATCCTTACGTCAAACTAAAAGACTCACACATACCTGTCAAGTTTTTTATAACCTAAGAGGTCTCTGAATACAGAATTTGACTGTAAAAACAAAGGAACTGAAATACTATAGAAATTCAGATAGGGTAGAGATCATTCCAGACTGGATTCTAGAAGGTACCGTAAAGAGGTAAGGATTTAAGTTAGACTTCAACGGGTTATCATACCGTTGATAGTTTGGGATAATTTGGGATTGCCTCCCTTTCAGAGTCGGTTCCTACTAACCAGGAGAAATACCACCATCATGAAATCAAACATTTATCAAAAGACTTGCAAGTTTTCAAGTAGAGGCATATGACCCAGATTTTTCTAGCACCTGAAGACATTCCATTATATCTGTGGGACTCCAAAACTGGAGAAATACTTTACAGGGAGCTCTTGCTGATTTCCCTTCTCTGCTACTAAAGCAGCATGCAGCAATGCAATTGAGCCGATATGTATTGGGGGTCAGATACTTCCAAATGCAACGCTGCAAGCTGAGGGAGATGCCAAAATAAGAATGTGATAACTACACTGTGCTCCGGGAATTTATAGACTTACTGGAGAAGCACAACGAGAACACATTTTTAAAACTGATAAAAAAATATTGTTTTTCTGTTTTGTTTTGTTTTTAAGAGACACCACATCACCATACTTGTGACGTCACAGGGGCTAATACTGTGTGGAAACAAAGCATGACTATTGATGACTTTGAGCAGCAGTGATTTGGAAGATGCAGACTTTATGAAGGTTTAGGAATAACTCCTTTATTTCATTTGCATTTTCCTTTTGTGTGTGCAAAAGGCACACATAAAAGTCTGTGGCTAAAATGAATCCCAAAGTGCTCTTTTGATAAGTATAAAATACAAATTTTAAGGGATGATAAGGCATTATATCACATGTGACTATATTCTAAAGATATACAAAATTATAGGAGCATCTTATCATTGGTAGAATTTGCGATTCAACAAAGTGTAGCACTGTAAAGTGCCAAATCAGTCCAAAATCTGGATATATTATTTATTTGTTGCAATTCAATCAAAGATGTATTTGGCCTCAACGCTTTGGCTTGATTCTCAAGGCTGAGTGGCATAAATGTAATGGAAGAATACGGGTAGCCCCTGTCCTCCTTTCATTTTCTTTGTTCCCCTAAAGCTCCTTTTTGTTGGAAGGGAGGGATGTATATTTCCCATATAGAAGGCGACAAAGAGCATTTTATTCTTTCCTGTATGATTGTAGAGGATGCACAGAGCCTGAAAAGTTAGAAGTAGAAAGTCGGGCTAATTAAGAATGGCAGGATTGAACATTTTCCATCACAAGAATTATCCCTCCTAAAGTTTAGAAATATATTCTCAGCAAGTTCACCAACAAGCCTGTAGCAGACACTCCAAGCTCATCTCGAAGGGTTACATGGCTATCTGGACAAGGATTCATCCCCGTCGTCTTTGCAAGTCACAGCACATGCTGATACAAACAGGGCATGGGGCTTCCCCTCGGCATGCAAGTGGAAGGCGGCCCAGACCTCTTCCACCAACATGATGTAAGACTGCTTGGTGCGGCGAATGCACAGTGCAGAGGTTTGCTGAGGGAACACATTGATGGCAGCAAATGCTGAGAAACGCAGTTTTTTTCTCCTCTTTTCATAGGGTACATTAAATTCTCTCCCATCCTAATGCAGTTTTCCTGGACACTCTCATATAGTTCTCTTAAAAAATAATTGGTCCCCACTCTTCATTCTTCCCTAAAAGAAAGGTTGCCATGTCATTTACGCCACAGAAAAATTTCACCTGCATGGCTTTCAAAAGTTCTTGCAAATCAATCTCCTATAAAGCAACAGAGAGGTGGCTGGGTAGTACCTGGGGTTGGGAGGTGAGTGAGCGTAGAATATTACTATGCAATTGTCTCTTCCTACCCAGGGGATATTGGTTCCAGGATCCCTTCGGATACCCAAATCCATCAAAGCTCAAGTCCTCTATATAAAATGGTATGGTATTTGCATATAACGTATACATGCCTCCTGTGTACATTAAATCATCTCTAGATTATTTATAATACCTAATGCTACTTTCTCTTGCAGAAAAGCACCTAAACTGCCAAGCCCTGCACCTACAGGGCTCTCTCTTTTCAGAAAGGGCCCCCTTTCTCTATTTGTATGAAGTTACTGTGTAGGCAGACAGTTGCCCTGGAACTAGGGTAGTTTTCCGCATGTTTGTTTCTCTGTGCCCCATGACAATCAGCCAGCCACTGATATCTGGAAGTATGTTAAGAATACTGAAGCAGGAAAAAGCAAAAAAAACAAAAAAAAGCTGAGATCCACTGAGTTAGATGTTGAGAGAGTATCTCCATTAGACAGTAGAGTAAGGGATGTTTTCCATTCTGTTCCCTCTTGCTCACAGTATCCCAGCTTGGACATTAAGGGTGGCAAATGAGAATAATTTGGACAACATGAATACATGAATCCTCACCCATTAAGTGAAATTTTCATCCTAAGAGATAACAAAAAACAAAACAAAAAATAAACAAACAAGAAATGTAGAATGAATAAATAGAAATAAATGTGGAAAGCTAAATCATAAATCAACCATGAAGTTACAAGTTATAAAAGACTTACATATTAATAGCTAATATATACAGAGCTCTTACTATGAGTTATTCAGTGTTAAAAGTTTTTAACTGCCTTATTTCATTTAAGTTCTCCCAATGACACTATGTCAGATTAAACAGAATTAACTCCTTTTTCTATTTTCTAGAGAAACAAACTGAATTTCACAATGGGGTAAATTTGCCTGAATTCACAAAGCTATTAGGTGCTTGAGCCAGGATTCAGATCTAAGCAGTCTGAACTCCAAAATGACACTCTGTAACATGCAGACACATATCTATTATAGAAAACAAAAGATCATAAGATAATTTTGCTTCCTTTAACAGATAGAAAACTGACCAGTAATATTTGGGGAGCATGCTGTTTAAACACAAGCAAATCTGATCAATAAACCTAGGTGGGTATCACTTGTAAAGAGAAAAGGAAACTGGAAGTAGAGAAAGGAAACAAGTCAGAGAACTTTCAGAGCTGGATGTGTTTGGACCAGCCGAATTTGAAAACTAAGGGAACGAGCAAAGTCACTGTAGCACAACCAATAGCTATTATTTTTGAAAATGCATGCAAGGGTAGAATTCCCTCAAGCTTGGAAACAGTAAATGTAACACTCAGCTCAGAAAATAGGACCAAGGATGATGGTGGTCACTACTAACAGTTGAAATGTAATCTCAGAATGCTGGTTTCTGTTGTTTTGAGGGGATGTCTTCAGGCAAAAGTCACTCCCTGATAGATGATAAATGAGTCAGACTTTCACCCAGTCTAATTTTAGTCTTCTCTGACTCCTGGTGGACAGACTTTAAAACTGATGGAGGAAATTTATGGTGAGTGTTTGCCTCTTACAATTCCAACACTTTCTACCATGTAAATATTTCTTGAATGCTTTCTCTATACCATCATCTGCACATACTCCACCTAGAGAGACTTTTTCATTCTACAAATATCTATGGAATAGCAATTCTGGGCCAAATACACAGCTAGGAGCTATGTCATATATTGTTTCCAATCCTCCCAAGAAACCTGAAGGTCAGGCCTTATTATTTTAGTTGTTTAGATGAATAATATGAAGCTCAGAGATGTTAACTTATTTAAGGACACCCAGCTGGTAAGTGATAAAGCTAGGTCAATATGAGTGGAGTGGACTCAAAAGTCCACATTCTTGCTATTCTTTTCTATGACGGATAAGACAATAAACTAGAGGTATGAGAAGACATTTTAGGAGTTTAGGGCAAGAAAGATCCCTATCAGAATGGGGATAAAAAGCAGAAAATGTAAAATCAAAGAAATTTTCTGGAAGAAATGTGTTTATGGTAAACTTCAGAGAATAATGAGATTTAAACAAGAAAGGGAAACAAGATTCTGCAGAGGTGGTATGAGCAGAGGCACAGGATCCCAAAAAGCCTAAGACATGGATGTCACTATACAAAGTCTAGTTACAGGAAAGAAGATTGGAACATAAGGTAAGAAGCACGTTAATAAAACAAGTACTGAAATAATAGGGAATCAAATAACTTGGATGATAGCGAGAAGGGAAATGGTGGGAGATATTCAACAGATGTGGGGAGAAAAAAGACTTGAAAATAGTTGGCAACAAATCATGTGCATGAACAAGGGGAAAGAAATGGTTATGAGTAATGGGGATTTAAGGCTTGAATAATGGTGCTATCACTGATAGAAAAAAAACAGGAAGAAAAAGGAAAACAAGATGACGAATTTAATATGAGACAAAGTAAATTTGAGGCCAATGAAACAACCAAAAAAGATATCCAAAGTGAACTCATTTGAAAAGTCAAAATAAGAGAAAGGTATAGTGTTCTAAGCCTGCAATTAAGTAAGATTGTTACAGGTGAAAGCAAAGAGAGTCAAAGATGAAAATGAAGGAATAAGAGTAACTAGGAAAGAATGGCGGGAAAAGAAGTATTCAGAGAGGTGAAAAGAAAACCAGAAAAACATAATATAAGTCACACAAAAGCCTGTTTCAAAAAGGATGTGATGGCATTAAAGCACCAAAAGCTACAGAAACCCCAAGAAAAATGAAAATTGAGAAGATAGGAGTTGGCTCCGTTCAACAGCCTTGGAGGTGGTTGGTACATACTTTGGGAGAATCATTTCAAGAATGAACCGATGGGGAGGAAGAAGCCACAATGCAAGTGGGTTTTGTGCCCTCACAAGGAGGTGATAACAGCAGGAGATGTCATTTCTTTATTCAAAGAGTTTTATAGGAAAGGAAGAAGATAACCCTGTTTGCAATATTAAAGTCAAGAAAAGTGGTTTTTTGTTTGTTTGTTTAAGTGGGAAGACAGATTTGTTTGATGAGAAGGAAAAAGAGTTAGCTTGGAAGGAGAGTTTGAAAGGGACCAGTAAGAAGGGGATCAGCTTTTCTCATCAAGCCGGAGAAAGGAGTAGAAGACGTGGAAGTGATGACGAAGGCGGAGGAGTTGATCTTGAAGGAGACTGGAGATGATTCCTTCCTTCAGATGGGAACGAAGGAGAAGGGAATGAATGAAGATACAGAAAAAAAAAATGCAGGAGACAGGAGGAAGGAAATTCAAAGTCCCATGATACAGCCTCAGTTCTCTCAGTTCACGAAGAAACTAAGTATCCACAGAGTAGACCTATCCGTGGGTAGAGTCAGCAGTGGAGGCATCATTAGGAAGTGAAAACTCACAGGCGTGGAACTCAAACAGACATGAAATATAAGCTTTTTTGAGTTCTACGTAAGTCAACCATTTTAGCCTCAGAGTTATTATATAAAAAAACGAGTATAAAACATACAATGCTACCTACTAGTTTGAGATTTGAATAGATGGAATTATATAAAACACTGAGCATTATGGTTGCTATAATAAGTACTCTTCCCCCACCGACACTTCCTTGAGCAGAGCAGGAAATATCGGGATTATATGCAGCAAAGGGTGTAGTTAGCAATGGACTGGAAATGAGCCATAGGACCACGGAAGAGGTAAGGGCCCAGCTGAGAAGCAACAGACTGGATGTGTGGTGGGACAAATGTGGCTGGTCTGTCATCCCCAGGTTGACAGTCTTGAGGGAGAGTTGGGAACGGTGTTTCCCCAAGGCTGAAGACTAAGTGACTAACAAAGAAAGAAGACAAAGGAGTAACAGAGGAAGAGGAAGGAGCACATTCAAGACCATTATTGATATGACCGACCATGGAATCCAAGATGGATGAGGGAGCAGGAGGAGAAAAAATAAAACTCAAGAGGCCCAGAGAATTAGGGATGAATTGGGAGTTGAGGAAGTATGCCAGGGAACAGAGCAACACCAGACACCAAGGACTGAGAGAAGGCAAAGAATATGATCAGAGGAGGTGAGAGAGCACAAGAGATCAAAGACGGTGAGGTTGCGGGCAGAGAGGATTGTGGCATCCAGAATCTCAGGGATGCCGAGGTGCAGGTGATGGCAAAGTCCAGGATGGCAGCTGAAATGGAGAGAGAGGAAGACAAGAATTGCTACATCGGGATGTCGTAAATCCAGAAACGATGTCAAAGAATGAGAGGAGAGGAGAAGATGCCCAGGGTCCTGCCCCTGGGAGAAAGCCCTGGGTCATCTTAGCGGTAGCAGCGAGGGTGGGAAGGGAGACAGCCACGAGTGCTGTAGACGCGGGCAGAGATGGGATTGGCTGTGTCTCTGCAGGACAGAGAAGTAGCCCTAAAGAGCAAGGGATGCCCCAACTCCTCCTCCACACTCCACGGTGGCAGGGAGAGGATGCGTAAAGGAGTAGCCTCCCCGTTAGAGGTTAGGAGGAGATGGTGTCTCAAAGGAAAGCCAGGCTTCAGTTTTATAGAAAGAAGGTAAATGAAAGCCTCAAGTAAGAGGCTGAGAAGGAGGGAAGTTTATTCAAAATTGCACAGAACGACAAGCAGACTTACTTCTGAGAAATGTGGGAGAATTAGAGTCATCAAGCTGACAACTAAGCTGTTTTTGACTAATTTCTTTGTAAGGCCTCGAATAAGTTCCTTAACTTACCTGTGCCTCTGGAAAGTGGGGGTAATAAACTGACCTCATATTGTTTTGAAGGTGGAATAAGTTTAAAAAGAAAGCCTTTAAAATAGGGGTTGGCACAGAGGCAGTGCTTGGTACGTTACAGTTAGGAGTAACATTGTGATGAGGTATTTGCATAAATCAGCCTCATCTCTTCTCTCCACTGCACTCTCCATCTCAGTTGTGTCACTTTGTGTCCTCTGGAAATGCTCTTCGGATTGCTTCCTACATTCCCCTTGGCATCACCAAGGCCCAACACCCTAATCTTGTGGACTGGATTCCTGTCCAGCTGGTTTCCCTACTTTAATTTCTCTCCCCCTCTCCTGCTTCCAACCCCTTTTTTACCCAGTTGCCGGGTTCAACCTTGCCTATGGACACACACTGGGTCTCTGCTTCCCACAAGCTCAAGTCCATCATCTTCTTTGTGGATCCAAGGCCGTTCAAGGCCTGGTTTCAATCTCACTGTCTGCTTGAATTTTGCAACTCTCAGTGCATGCTTTCAGTTTACTCACACCCCAGGACTCCTCTGTGTCCTGTGTCCTGTGTCAGCTTCGTGCCTTTCCAGGAATGAATTCTACCTCTTGTTTCAGATCATCTCCACTGCCCACCTCCTCTACTCTGCCCATCCCTGACTATGCCAGCCAACAGATTTTAACATCAACCCTTTTCTAATGCATATGATACACATTTCCTAGATAGCAGTAATCTCTTTTAGGGTCAATATTGTGTCTTAATTTTTCTTCTTTTTTTTTATCCCCCACAGAATGTATGCCAGTGTTAAATGTATAGCTGTCAATCAATAGTTGTCAGCAATTGGCTTTATAACTTTGGCTCCTAAATATCTTCTAAATTCTAGAGAACTTAATGTAAATGATATGTACTAGATAGAACTACGTTTCAAAACTCACTTCCCCCATTCTTGGAGGCCTTTCAAAGTGGTGGAAATTCCATTTTCATGGGTTCATCCTTTGGGTCTTGGATATTTTTCCATCTTCTAGTACTTCTAAAAAGTTAGAAAAATGTTCTCAAGGGGGAACAATGTCTTAGCCCATTACCAGTAAAAGACAATGTCTGGCCGGGCGCAGTGGCTCACGCCTGTAATTCTAGCACTCTGGGAGGCCGAAGCGGGCAGATCATTCTGAGCTCAGGAGTTCGAGACCAGCCTGAGCAAGAGCGAGACCCCGTCACTACTAAAAATAGAAAGAAATTGGCCAAACAACTAAAAATAGAAAAAAAAAAAAATTAGCCGGGCATGGTGGCGTGTGTCTGTAGTCCCAGCTACCTGGGAGGCTGAGGCAGGAGGATCACTTGAGCCCAGGAGTTTGAGGTTGCTGTGAGCTAGGCTGATGCCACGGCACTCGCCCCAGGCAAGAGAGTGAGACTCTGTCTCAAAAAAAAAAAAAAAAGACAATGACTAATCCCATACTTTTCATGGAAGTTGAGATGGCTGACAGGGAGGAAAACTAGGGCAGATGGTTGACAGCATGGCCTTTTGTAACGAGAGATCTACCTGAGGAAAAAGGATGCAAGAAAAGTGGGAGATGAGTAATGGAAAAAAAATAAATAAAAGGAAGCATACAGAAGGCAAAGCATGTGGAATTCACCTCATTGACACAAAGATGGCACCTCCATGGCCATGCAACCTTTTAAGGTCTCCCTGGTCTGTGACTGCACAGCCACTGAGCTTCTTTCTTTGTGTCTGCAGTTTGTCTTTTTTTAGAGCCAAGCTATTTTCATAGATAATTCCATGATACATCCTAAGTAATTTAAAGCAATGCGCAAATCACTAGTCAACTGTGAAATCATCAGAGCACTCAGAGTGGAACAACACTAGGATATTGGTTTCATTTGTAGTTAAGATGCCAACAAGGCTAAACACCAATTTCTTCCCACTGATTTAAATCAATAGCTTCTTCATCTCTCTCTCTCTCCTTTTAATTGAATGGAAGTATAGGGGAAATATCCTCTGAACATATGTGATATTTCCACAGCATAAGTACTTTCTAAAGGGGTCCTGAATCTAATTTCGTAAGTTGATGTGGATTATGCATTTAATTATGTTCAGATATTGATCATTAGTCCTTCCTCAAATTCAATGCAGTGGCAGATATATTCATTACATACAAAAGACGTTTATAGTCTTAAGGGAGAAAAACATAAAATTTTCCATGGAAAGAGTAAAGGTGTATCCAAAGAGTAAAAAAGAAAGAAACTGGTTTCTCCTTTATCACATACAGCCACCTAAATGGTATCAGAGTAGATGCTTGGAAATCAGATTGCCATTTCTGGACATTTCTTAAATAGTAGCATAAGATCTTAACATCACAGAAACCTCTAATACCACAGCAAGAACCTCTAACAAATTAGAATGCATTCTGCTGTTCTCAGAGGATATCTTCTCATTTCCCACTGTATACCCAGGAAGAAATAGAGTGTCTGGTACTTGGTAGGAGAAAATAAATATTTGTGGAATGAATGAACAAAGCTCCACATCCCACGTTTTTTGCCATGCCTACACCAATTCAAATCAATAAATATTTGATTTATTCTTCTGCTGAAAAATTCATTAACCACATGACTGCACATTTTTAAACAACCATACCATGGCCAATTTCCTTCAAAATAAAATTTAAAAGAAAAAAGATTTGGAATAACAGAGCATACTACTTAACCCTTCTGAACCTCAGTTTCCTCATCGGTAAAATGGGGATAACAATGTTTCCCCTGGACAGGAGGTAAAGGTAAACTGAGACAGATAATGTATACAGTGTACCTGTCTTAGTTTAGCTCTCCCAGAAGCCAACCTTGAGGCAAGGATTTGAGTTCGAGTAATTTGGAGGGTAAGCCAAATAAATTTATCTGAAGGACAAACCAGTTACTACTGTGGGAGTTGGGGCTAAATCCCACTGGGGAACTTTGGGAAATGGTGTAGAACATACACTTCAGAGTTATCTTGTCTGAGGAGGAAAAGAGGTGGATATTTATCCACCAAAGCCCATCACTCACGGATCTAGGGTGGCTGGTATGTGGCGTGGGGTATGTTAATTCTTTGGCATTCTGGCCTTCCCTGGTCTTCAGCAGAGCCCGTTCCAGGAGCCAGAAAATGCCTTCAGAGAGAGACACGCATTCTGGTGGGTGGCTGTCAGGCTGGTGCATGGACACGGCGAGTGCAGAGAAGAGGGCTATCAGCATCTGCTGCACTGCCTAACTTTATTCTCGGCACCCAGTACATTTTCAATAAATAGCTGCAAATTATTATTACACCCATAAAGATTTTCTGGGCCTCTAAGAAATGCTCCGCCTTAGAAGTAAAATTTAATTTCAATTTTTATAGTCTCCAGGGAGACCTTAAAGAGTCTTTAAAAGCTTTTCTAGTCTAGCTATGAAATATATTCATTTATAGGACAAAATAGCAGCCCTCCCAAAAATAATTTGGGAGGGCTCCTTACAGAGAAACAAATGTCCGACAATGAGTTTAAATAAATAAAATTCACTTCGTATTTCTAATGCTATTTCTTCTCTCTTCTTAGTATCTTCCCAAGCCCTTGTTTTAATGGTTTTCACAATAAGCATGTCAGAGAAAAAATCATCTTGGAATTGTTATGACATAAAAGTCACGCAGAAGGAAGGAACAACAAAGAACAATGAACACATTGGTACCAATAATATGCCCATGGGCCAAAACACATTGCAAGGAGTTTAACAATTTTGGACATTTTATTAAATTCTGATCCAATTTATAAGTATGCCAGAGTTGACTTGTAAGATCCTAGGTGAATCACACCATCCTGTATTCTTTTCCAACCTTTGCCCCATACCAATATCTGTGTTCAGGTAGACTTGTCAACACAGTACTTCAATGAATGAGTAAATTAATTAATTAAATTGAATGAATCAGTATATCCTCAGGTCTTAAACAATGTGGAAGGCTGCCTAATCAGTGTATTATAATAATTTCAGGCAATAAGCTAAATAGATGAAATCATTCGTGGTTATAAAATGAATGAATAAATGAATGAACAAATGAAGGGGAGAATAAGCACACAAAGGCAAAGACCTGTGCAGAATTCTCAGCCCTCACTCTTTCTAAAGAAAAAAAGTCTCAGTTCAAATTTAAAGCAGCCCCTCCCCATCACCTCTACTCCATCCATAATAGTCATTCTCTATCACTTAATTATGTTTTATTTCCTTTAGAGTACATAGAAGTTAATGAAATTATATCACTTACTTGTCTATTTTTCCTTCATTAGGGTGAAAACTCAAAGAGGGCCATGTGTTACTTATTCCTCACTGTGTCCATGGTGCCTGGCACCCTGTCTGACACATAGTATAGGCTCAGTAAGTGTTTCTGGATGGTATGAACAAAATGCGTGACCATGGGAGACACCTTCACAGAGTACAAAAGACAAGAAACCACCAAAGGGAGTGTGGGCATATGGAAGCACTGTGGGTACAGTCGTGGAGGACAATCTTCACACAAGGTCTCTGGAGGTTGATGAATTAACCATAACTCCTGTTGAGCACGAGCCCGACGTCTACCCCTTCTTCCCAGCCCACAAATATGTCCCGATTTCTCATGCCTCACCAGCTAAGAGAAGAATTTAAGACCATCGCCCTGCCTGGCTGTGTACTATGGACAGCCCTGACCAGGATCTCCCCTCAAGGAGCCCAAGAAATGTACATTCATCTGTTCTTAAAGTTATGTGAACAAAATTCTGCCTTTTCTGTGAAACCCATCCCAGGATTGCCAAGCACTTAGCTCACAGCCTGGGCCAAAAACTTGCTGAAGCCAGGACACCTGAAAGCTCTTAACACAACCAGAAATAAGACCCAAACACCACTCTCCACCTTAGCAGACTCCCCTTCAGGAATATGTTTTGAGTGACTAAATGTCAGGTTTTCATTTTCTGGTTAAAAGTCAAAAACTATTCCAAGGATGTGATGCATCTTGGCAATAAAAACAAATAAAAAATTTAAACAGAATGCATTTATACTTCAAATATCCCATAAAAAAGGTTCCATTCTTCTTACAAGGGGACTTCATTCTAAGGTATTTAAAAATATCTATAATTTAATATAAACGTGGCAAATCTAATTCAACTTAGTTATCTTTATTTGTAATTCTACCTACATAGAGTACAAAAAAGTGATATAACCTCCAGAAAAATGGGGTAGAGAGAGTATCAAGAAAAGAAGAAATACAAACTAGCTTTCAGTGGGGAATATGCCGAGAGTAGAAAGAGAGTCAAAAAATCCAATCAGGCCTCCCCCCTTGGGGAGATAAAGTGCTCCACAGGAGTTTCAGCCTAGTGTTTCCGGGCCATTTACCATGAGCCATTGGCAGTTCTAGCACTGGAGATACAAGAATGACTAAGACATGTACCCTGACCTCAAGGCGCCCAACTGAAAAAATAGACTTTTCAATAAGAGGAATAATGCAGGTAGAAACAAAGCCAGCCTGAAAGCAGAATAATTAATTTTCAGTGATGGCAAAAGAGGTGATGTCTTAAAATGGAGTTTTAAAAGATAATTACTAGCTGAACAGGTACATGAGGGTCAGATGATGTGGTTATGTCTAATATTTTTCAACATACTCAGAGTGGGAAATAGCTAAGGTAGAAGGGTTTTAAAAGGAACAGGGAGATTCTAGAAATGGTTGACATATAAATGAAATATATCATTGGAATTTTTTTTTTTTTTCTCTAAAGATACTTTGAAAATCAGTGAGGAAGTCTGGCCAGTTCATAGGGTAAGTGACTTAAATTGTTAGGGAAAATTCATTTCTATAAATAGGAATATGGGACAGATGGAGCAAAGTCATCTACCCCATACTTTTCTCCATATCCCTACCCACTTCCATTTCTGTGTAAATGTTCTAGCAACTGACTTGTCTTTTGTGAGAAGAACAGCCAGTTAGAATAAACCAAACACCTACAGGCTATGTGGGGTGGCTGTGCCTCGAGTGAGTCTCAATAGATGGTTAGCAAAGGTTCTTGACTGAATGACTAAAATAATAGAAGAGACTAGGACATTTCAATAATCAGTTTGTCTTGAGACAAAAATAGAGGATTTCTTCAAGACAGAGCATCAAGAACAAAGTATTTAAAATCCAGGTGAGTTTGGTATAAAACATTCAGTAAACTTAACCTGTTCATAAATGTGCTCGTTTTAAAATAGACTTTATATTTTAGAGTACTTTTAAAAACATTCTTTACATTAACTTCTTAGCTTAGTCTACTTCTGTGTAAATGGTCTCAGAAATTGACTTGTGTTTTGTGAGAAGAACAGCCAGTTAGAATAATATTTTATATATTATTATCCTTTCCTGGAGCAAGCTGAGTCAAGTGGCCCATATAGTCCAAGTCGGGTATGGCAAATATTTGACTCTTCCGCACTCTGTATCTCCTCTTCTCTGGCAGACATCAGTAGTTGGTAACAATACTTTTCAATACTCTTTGCTCTGAAACAAAACTATGCCTCAGAATCCTTTTCGAGGTAGCCATTCTTTCCTATTGGCATTGACATATGAGATGTAGCATATTAGCCATCCCTGGTTATGCCAAAGCTTCCTGACCCATTAGCCATGAACTCTTAGAGGACTTCCAGGCTAGTTCAAGAGTTTTGAGAGTTCATATGTATATCAAGATCAGACTTTCTCATGAATAGCATGCTTCATTCATGCATCTGTTACTACTTTACAAATGTATACATTAATTATAGTTAATAAAATACAAATAACTTTTTAAATATTACAGAATTTATAGTTGTCTTTTTTATTACTATAGAATAGAGGCTTGTAAACTTTATTTTGACATTAGGGAAAAAATATACTTTTGTTGGATAAGTTTGGGAACCACTGGTTATTACTCAGCATGGGTTATCAATGTTTTCAACCTTGTGAAAGTTTGCCCAAGTAGCAATTGTAGCACCCTCAAGGCAGACACTAGTCTCTTTTGTATGAATGAAAAATTGTGACATAAATATGTTACAAAGAAAAAGTTTATTCAATCAGTAAATATTGCTCTTGTTATTGCCAAACTTGGAACTAAATTAAACACACTTGGCTTTCAAACCAACACATAAACCAAGACTTCAACAAAACCAAAATATGTCTTGCATATTTAGAAATACTCAGCTGTAAGCTCTATTTGCCTTTTACCCAAGCACTTGCCTTTCCTATCTTAGAAAGATTTTTCTTTTCTTTTCTTTCTTTCTTTCTCTTTTTGAGAATTATAGAAGGAAGAGGTCATGACACACTTTGAAAAGTAGACACGTTATACAAATATAAAGGGCTCTTATTACTTTTAATTACACATTATTTGCAATTCCCTTACAGTAAAAACTTCATTTTGAAATATATTCCTTAGGAAAAATCAATTTCTTGTGGTCTCTACTTTTGTAGAAAGAGTAAACACAATGAGAATGTGTATTAGTATTAGAGACCCCAAAGGCATCAATAAAATATCTGTAGATGTGTATACTGTCCATAAAAAGTCATGCCTTCACGTTTCGCAAGCATTCTCTCCAATAATTTTTCAAGAGTAAATTTTCACTTCACCTAAGTGGTTTCTAAGGGGAAAGTTTTTAGAATATTCCCAAAACTGGCAAGAAAAGAATTCTGTTTGGAAACTAGATTTCATGACTAGCTCTTACAGACATATCATTTTCACCTAGCAGGATTCCAACATAATTCGGGTAGAATCTATGATTTTGATTTGTTCATAAAGGACAAAAATGCCACTAGCTGTATGTTTAATAAAAGATGTAAATGAGGCTAATTAATCTACTTCTAATACTTACAAAAATCTTATTTTTACACAGCAAGTTTACCCAAAGAGATCTACAGCTTGGTTGCTTTTTACATAGAAAAGGCCACATTTATATTTTGAATGCATAAACAAAATGTATAGCATTTCAGGAAAAATCCTAATGTTACTGTTTTAAGCTACCAAGTTTCTGAGTGGTTTGTTATGTGGCAAAAGTAACTGCAGCAGTTCATTTTATTCAATAGGTATTTACTGAGGGGCAAGTGAGTGGAAGCTCTGTGCTGTATGCAATGAGGAGGTTTGCAAAACAACTAATAATAAAAATAATATTTCATTCAAGCTTCAAATGATCATGCAATTTGTAGGTATTATTATACTTGTATTAAAATAAAGCAATGGGCTAAAGGAGAGTTAAGTAACTTGTCCACAGTAATCCCTCTAGTATGTAAAGACTCATTCCAAGGACTTCCACGTCCTGGTTCAGTGCTCATTAATGACATAGAGCTGTTTCTTGCCTTCATAGAGAGGATAGTCTAATAGGGAAGAAAAATGTCACATATTGTCTTAAGAAAAAGACAAAGAAAATGTATCGATACACAGAGCAGGAAGAATTTATTGCTGGTTTGGGTAGAGAGACAATTTCAAACAAATAGCCAGGCAGGGTTATCTTAACTCATTTCTCAAAGTAAATCAACAGAAAACATCCTTGGAATCTTTTTAACATTTAATCTTATGAAAAGATACAATATAGAAAAAATGAAGAAAAGTGGACTTCTTGCTCTTCTACCCTCAATTCTCCATCATATTTAGATGGTTTTCTCTAGGATGAAAATTGTTGATATAGCAGAAAAGATCACCAATGATACATACATTTCAGGAAGGCCATGGCAATTTGATAGAATTGGGAGTTCCCTCTTTTCAGTCTGTGTCAGGCAGAGTCCAGAAAGGCAAACAGAAACATTTACAGTTCTTTTAACAGAGAATGTAATAGAAGAGATTGGTTTAACAGGTTTTGGAAGACAAATGCAAAAGCTACCTTGAGATAACAAGGCAGGCAAAGCAGGAAGCAGTTACCATCCAAAAGGGTAGTGGAACAAAGAGAAGAAGTTTGATCATTGCCACTTAGAAGCTTGTGGGAGTGTTTCCTGCAGAGTGCAAACCCAGACCTTTGAGGAAGGAGCACCATTCATTTGGCACTGGAGGCTCCAGAACTTGGAAAAGGTCCCCAAGGGGCTGAGACCCAGACCTCTGAGGAAAGTGAGTTGCCTTCTCGTCCTGATATTTCTTAGGAGAATCCACAAGGCTGGCTCTAGGATGCGAACGTGGAAGCTAGAAGCAATTGCCACTGCGAGGGTAAAGGGTGTTGCTGGGTGGTCCTGGCTGGAACAGGAAGCAAACAGGAAGGAGCACAAATACTGAAAAGATATGCGCCATCTGCACCCCCTTCTCCTGCCCTATTGTCTCAACTTACACATACCTGTTATAGTATTATACCCTCCAAACTAAAACCAAAGGAGATTTCACACAAAACAGTCAGCCCATTGGAGAAGCAAAATTGAAAACCGCCTATCCAGACATACAGCTCTATTCTCTAATTCAAGTTGAGGTCGGCAACTTTGCAAACTGCATTTTCCATTTGAGATGAGAGACTACTTTCTATAAAGGCATTTACAACATAGGACCCTTGTAACCTGAAAATATGAATTTCATTTCCAGCATTTCCCGAATGTTCCACTTCCTGGGATCAAGTCTCTACACATGCACAATGACAACTATGCCACACTGCTCCCTTCCTGACAGCAAATATAAGATTACCATCATGACACCATCTTTTGTAAGACATCACGTGAGAGATATTAAAAGGAGAAAAAAAAGGCGCAGCTTACATTCAGTGAGGCGTAGTAGATCTTCATTTCCAGATAGTTTTTCTTGATGGCAGGGTCCATGTCTTTTTTGTTTGTTTGTATTTTTTTCTTATTGATCTGAGTTGCACAGTATGTAGATTCAAAACCAGTTTGTTGAATCCAATTACATTTAGCGAGTAAGGCATTATTGAGTAGAGGAGAGAGAAAATGCAAAGTGAACCCTACAGGAGGAGGTCATGTAAGTTAGCTACCCTAATAACAGTCATTAGAATCTTCAAGTTTACTCCCCTTAGGCAATCAATGACAGCCACTTTGTTTCACAAAGTCCTCTATGCTTTTGTGTTTGCTTGTTTTTTAACCTGAAAATATATTATAGACACTATTCCATATCAATATACCATAGAGATGATTTATTTTTTATTTCTTTCATAAAAACTCATATTTTTATGCCCCATAATGTATGTAGTCATATTGCTATCCACAGGAATTCACATTATTTCCAGATTTTTACAATGACTAACAAAGCTGCAAAATAAATCTTTACATACATATTGTTAAATACTGATACTTCAATGTCCATAAGAAAAAATTCCCAAAGCAGAATTGCTGATTTGAAGGGATATGCAATCTTAAATCTTAGAAGCTAGTGTTAGATTACTTTCCAAAAGCAGATGATCAAGATTCACATTCTCATCTGTATTACATGAAGGCGAAAGTTTTTCCATACCTTCCAGAGCAGTGGTTGTTTTCAATTTTTATCCTTTTCTTGGCCAATCAAATGCATGGAAAATAAAAACACATTTTGATTTGATTTTTGTTTTCCTGATAACCAGAGATCCTTTCATATGTTTACTGGTCATCTGTATCTCCTCTTTTATGACTGCCTCATCTATGTCCTGCGTCCATTTTTCTATAGATTTGTTCACATTTTTTTCTGAAAGTTCTTTACATATCAGAATTTTAACCCTCTGATTGCCAAGTATGTCAATAAATCTTTCTCCTATTTGCCATATTTTAGTCAAATATAACATCCATCCAAAATCTTCCCACCTACACAATTTTATAAGTATGATACTCAAATTTATTCCAATAATTTTCTTTTTTTAAATGTAGATTGTTAATCCATGTGTAACTTATTCTTCTGCTGGTATGAGGTAGACTTATTTTTCATGATTTGTTGCAGTCATATCAACATAATTCATTAAATAAATAATTATTTTTCCATTGAGTTCAAATGCCAGCTTTATTTTACATTAAGTTCCCAGCTATACATGGATGCATTTATAAACTCTACACTCCATGAGGGAAACTTTTTGATGCATTGAGATCACTTTATAACATTAATTAAAGGAAGCCATGAAATAAGAAATGATTCTGTTTCCATATTCTATGAACTGTTCTTGGTAATCACAAACTTGTTTTAGAGTGTACATAAAAACCAAGAAGTTGGAGGCTTTAAATTTAGAATTACAAAACATATACGAGGTGTTTTAAAAAAAAAAAAGCAAGTAAAACAAACAAATAAACAAAGACAACAGGTGCTTCCCTAAAAGACATGATGAATTTTCATAACAAAAAGAGAATAATTAAACTGAACATCAAGACATTAGCCAAAAGTTTTTGGTTTTGTTTTTACTCTAACACTGTGGAAAACCACCCTTACAGCTAGATAAAAAGAAACTGAATAAATAATATAAAATATACATAAAGTTTCTTGAGATAGTAGCTTTGTATCATTAGGACTATTTAGGTTGTAAGTAACAAATAAACCAACTCAAACTGGCTGGAACAAGCAAGAATATATGTTGGCTCACATAACTAAAAGGTTCAAGAGTTGCTGGCTTCAGGTGTGGCTTGATCTAGGCATGCACATGATATCTCCGGGATCCAGGTTGTCTTAATTTGTGAAGTTTTCTTTCATCCATGTTGGCATCACTCTTAGGTTCAAATGATAGCATAATGGCTACAAGCAACTTCAAGCCTACATTCTTCCAGGTTCAATTTCAGCGGAAATGATAGTGGTGTCTTTCTCCAGTAGCTTCCCAAAAGTTATCACTCCAATGGAACCAATGATTATGTGCCCATCTCTGAAGCAATCTCTGCAGCTAGAAGAGTAGAATCAATCTGTTTCCAGAACCCTGTCATATACCCATTCCCAGATCAATTGCAATAGCTAGTCCTGTATCACAAACCACACCTTTATGGCTTGAGATGGAAACTCATGAGAACCACTTGAACTAAGGGTGGAGAAGGGTGGCTCCACAAAGAAAAGTTGGTGTGATGCTATACCTTATTTGAATGAAGAAGGACAAATTCTGAGAAGGGACAATCTTTGAATCCTAATAATAATCTGAGTCCTCACTGTCCCTATAAGCTCCCAGGAGAGAAAGGCTGTCTAGAAAAAGATCAAGAAGTCTTTGAAATCTGAAGACCCCCACTAACTTCATATTCCACTCCCCATTCCCTTCGCCCTGCATCTTACATAGTTCTTAGAAACTTGTGAGGCAGCTGCAGTCCTTTAGTCAGTTAAAAAAATCAGGACTGAAAGTTTCTTGGGTAATTATTAGCTAATGATCAGGATGGAGAGCATTTAGCTTCCTGGAAAGATCAAGGAAACTTCTACAAAAGGATAGTGAGGGGGAAAAAGGCTGCCATCAATATGGCAGGTGTTAAAAAGCTGTTTCAGATGTTAAATAGGCACACAGAGCTTCTGTCTTTCTCTGCTCTAAATTTCTTCACCTTGGACGATTACATCCTTACTCCAAATGAGCATCCATCATACTTCGACACTCTAATGGGGGGACTGGGGAGGGGCAGGAAATACGAGAGACTTGGGCAGATAGCAGTGACAATGCATAGGTAGTAATGAAGAAGAAATTGTAGGTGAGAGAGATTTTATTGTCTCTCTACAAATTCTCATCACTAGAAAATAAAAAAGTCAAGTTTCTCAGCTCTAAATACCAGCAACATCTCTGAGATATCATCCCCTCAAGAAACATTTCTCTTCTGATTTCCACAGACATACAAGTTGCCTTCGGATACTATTTCAGCCCCCATCTTTCCAATCAGGTAGACCCTGGCAGTTCCAGGAACCTCCTGGAATGTCTGTATCAGCCTCACATCTGGAACTTGCACTTGCACTTCGAAATGGCAAGCAGACCTTGGACGTCTGTCGAAAGCCTGAGGACCCTCCACTGCTCACACAGCATGCACCACTGAGGGGCTGACAATGAAGGGCGAGGTGCAGGTGAAGGAGTACTTCTGTGCATTTGCCCAAAGCTCCCCTCTCCTCCAACCTGGCCCAGATCTGCCAGGCCCAGAAGAGCCCCTTGTACACAATGAGATAGAAACTCTGGAAATATCTGAGGAACCTTGAAAGAACTAAATGAATATCACCAATCTTGTGCAGCATTTAATGGTCCCCTACTGAATAAATAGCATAATCTTTTTTTTAACAGTTTATTGCCTTTATCTGTCCAGAAGAATCTTATAATCTTTATAAGCTTAATGCTATTCTCTGATTCAATGTTACTATTCTTAGTCAATAAGAATACTGGTGTTTAACAGGGAGGTTAACTTAAGGTACATCTCAATTGTAAGTCCATGTTTTTATCACTAATGATGACTTTTGGGTTATATTTTAGCAGCTTCATGAAAGTGAAGTTAACTTCCCTAGGGAATCCAAATGTCATCCTGAGTTTGACCATAAAAATGAGGCCATGGTCTCATTACAGCAGGGAACTTCCTATGGAGAAGAAAGCAGAGACCATTTCCTTTTTATGAGTTAGTTCCTATATAATTTGTCTGAGTATAGTGATCATCCTTGATCTGCAAGGGAATGGTATCCAAAAACATGTGGATTCTTTATTATCCAAAATATCTTTGGAAATGCTTGGAACAGTTGGAAATTAAGCCCTGTAAAGCAGAATTCAGAATTTATAGCCCACATTTCCTTTTACTGGTGGAAATAATTGGAAAAATGTAACTGGAGATTGAGGGTTTAGAAAATAGAACTAAATAATATCTACCATTTACTATGGAAGGGTTCTCTATGAATCAGATGTGGCCTTAGGCACTTAGACATGTTTTTTCATTTAATGTGCAAAGAGAACAGCCCTGCTAGGTTATATTCTATCATCTCCATTTTACAGAAGAAGGGAAATCACAGCTCATGGAGATGAAATCATTAGAGCAAGAGATAGATTGTGAATCCTAGTCTAAGCAACTCCAAAGGCTTAAATCATGACATGACACTAGGCACCTCCTAGGGCCCTGAGACTTATTTAAGTTGCAATTAAAGCGTATCTTCAAATGGCCAAATGACTGAAAGCATTAGCCATATGGCAGGGGAATAATGAAATGGGAGATTTCCAAAACCAAAGCCAGAGAATTTGGTAACAAATTCTGATACCTACATAAAGAGAGTGGGGTCATATTCTGGCTTGTAGTCATCATGGACTGTAGTGGAGTAAAGCTCAGATAAAAATTGCATTTCAAAGAAGTAAATGGGCCTGCCTGTTCTCCAAGCAGACAAATCAGTTGCTTTCTATTTCCACCTGGGATATTTCTGTCACTCTCTATCTACTGAACCCAATTATATGAAATGAATTTATAAGATTGTGAGATTATATCTGATTATACAGTAGCTATCAGAAAGAATAAGGAGATGATGGTCAATTTGGTATGGGCAATTTGAACAGCAAAAGGATTTATGGACTTCCATATCTATCACTATACCGTTTAAGCTTCTCAAAATAGAAACATCTGAGATGCAGAATAGCCAAGGCAGGAAATCCTCATCAAATTCTAAATCTTCTAATAACATAAAAATGTAACAGAAATATTAATTCGAGCACCAGAATTTCATAATATACACAGTAAGTACAAGACAATCATAATAATTTTAGTTAATTCTTACATCTAGCCCAAGATATATTCAAAATTCAGATGTTCAAGAAAGAAAGAGAATTCCATGCCCCTTTCATACCTTCGGTCTTGGCAGGTGCTAGCCTGTCTGGCCAAGATCAGACAAAATGAATCGAGATGAGGTCAACAGCTCACTGGAAAAAGTGAGAGCCGAAAATAAAACTATAAAGCCCATGAACGGACACCAAATTTCACTTCCACTGACGCAGAGGAACTCAGCCCTGGCTGCACATTAGAATATGCTGGGAGACCAAATAAATCCTAATGTCAGGTCACAGCCGTGGGGAAAAAAGAGGCCAGTATCACAACTTCCCGTGCAGCTGCTTCAGGGGTCCATGAGAGTTGGCTGAACTTGGGAATAAGAATAAGTAGCCTTGCTTGAAGACTCGGTTTACACCAATAAGCACTTAATTTCACCTAAGAGGCACAAAACCACATCCCTGCCTTCAAGGAGTTTGTATGCAGTCGCAGCATGGGATTTGTAACCACCAATGACTGTGACTGAATTTGATGAGGGCAGTCACACTTGTGTCCCCAAATAGCAAACAGTAATGGGAATACAAAGAAGTGCTCATTCCTGGAGGTGATGGTCCGTAGAAAAGAGCCCCAGACCGATTTCATGGAAGAGATGGCATCTAGGGGGAAGGTTCTCCCAGGGGGATAAACTGTGCGTGAAAATGCCCTCAGGCACTGAAACAAAGGACATGCTTTAGAAAGAGTGGGCTCTTCAAGAAGCTGGGGCCTGGATGATGTTTGGAGAGTTGGATCAGGTAGTTAAAAGAGATTCTTTCCTGTTTAGGATGCTCAAACAGCGCTGTGACTCCCAGTGTTAGCCTTTAGAGTTTCAGCTGTCCCAGCAATTACTGTCAGACACAATTATCACTTACACACAGCTCCCCAAAAGGGAATGGTTAAAAGCCCACTTTTGTAGATATCCTGCTGCAAAGAAGTTGATGAGGTCAACAGAGCTATCCCTCAGGATTGTCTAGGTCTCTATTAAGCTAATAAAAAAGAGATTTCACAAAGAAGAAAGCTCATTTTTATTTTACAGATTTATGAACAGAGCCAGTCTAACTGGTGAAAATGTCAATCAATTTCCATCTTAAAAAATGAGCTGAAATAAAAGGTCAGTCAGCATCTAGAAGGTTGTAATCCATGTAGGAAAACTAAGCACCGAGGTTATAATAGAGAAAAAAATCTGGCAATGAAAATGAATCTGCTGTAAAAACTTAAGTAATTAATTCTTCTTCAAAATATGCATCAGATTTCACAACTATAATTTCATAGGCTTCCCTTTATGAAAAGATTTTGACAGGTCTGACAGTTATTTGCTCAAAGCCATATGATATTTCACAAGCAGAATTCTTAAATATAAAAACCATCAGTATTTTAGGTAAGAATTGCATTGTAGGTTTTATAGTAAGTGCAGTAACCCAAGGGTATGTACATAAATCACACATCTGAAGAGCCCTGATGGTCTCATTTATTACTTGTTGAATGTTCTGGGTTGCTCAGATGCTAGAGACACTTGTATTCCTGCTCCTGATTACCTATATCCAATAAAACAGTGACAACTCATTAATCAGTCTCCAAAATCACTAGATAAGCTGCCACTAACTGGAATTTCCATTAAATCAGATGACAGAGAAGTAGAACCAATATACACACTCATCATCTACATCATGGCTGACATTGCTCGTTGGAAAGGAATGCTGAATGTTCTACTGTTTTTTTGTTAAATGGGCCCATTTGTGACTGGTGAAATATTTTTCTACTGTCATTGAGCCCGGCATCTCTGAAAATGCACAAGAAAGCACCTAAAGATCATTAGGTTGTAATTTTTGCTGTTGGCGAAGCGGGTGCAATCTGAAGTCTAGATGCCTAGATCCAAGCAGCATTCTGGCACTTGTGGTCTCCGTGTGACCTTGAGCTACTGCTTAGCCATTCTGAGTTTCCTCATCATTGAGAGTAGCAAAGCTTCACATATGAAGACCATCTTAGGCATGAAATGGGTTAATCTACACCAAACATCTAACACAGTACGAGGCTATGGCACAAGGTAGTGCTTAGTAAATATCCACCATCACTGCTAATTAATCAATTCCTCTCCATAACTAGGTCATCTCCATACTTCCAAGCATTTCTTCGCAGTGCTGGGAACGTGGCCTGGAATGTTGGGCTATTTCTCATGAAATTGGAAAATGAAACCTTAACAATATATATGATGAATATATGTGTGATGGATAAATAAGATGTAAACAGAGAGAAGACCTTCTTGCCAATGCATCAATTTTCCTAACTTAGAAACATCCAGAAAAATGTTGCAGTGCTACAGCTAACAGTTGCATAATAAGTGTGTGTGTGTGTGTGTGTGTGTGTATCTGTTTGTCTGTCTGTCTGAATGTATTGAAAGAGTGGGATGTAGTATTTGTGGGGGGGGGTAAGAGAGGAGAGGGCAGTGTCAGGACAGGGACAGAGAGATTCCAATAACTTGGAAAGAAAACTGTAGCAAGTTGCTTACAATCTACAGCAAAGAATGCTTTAAAAACTGTTAACTTAATAATGCCCTGTTCTCATTAAAGATATAGCTGAACAAACATACAAAAATTAAAGCACATGAAAATGATTCAAAGGCTTTGGTTATAACTGTGTGTCAATTGAAAACCTATTACAACCTCTTCCTCTAAAGCTCACAGCCTCTATTGGTAATTGGCTAGGCCCACACCTTCTTGACTGTTCAGCTTTCTCCATAAACCCAATATTCACTTTCGAAGCAGAGTAATGATCTGGTCCATAAAGCTTGGATTGTGCAGGAGACACAGGTCAATGTTAGAACAGTCCATGGCTTTACGCCTAACACCGGAACTCCAGCCCAACCATCACAGCTGCGTGTGGATCTCCCACTCTTGCGGCTACAGGCCCCTCAGACCATGAGACAGTTATAAAGGCTGTCGTATACCCCAGGATTGGAGAATTTGAGTTCTTCAGACCAGATACTTGCTGAGTAGACTTAGATGGACATGTGTTAAGACCACAATTACAGATACTGCCACCTAAACCACAGCCCTTTTTAGGAAAGAAAGATGTTTCTCTGGGAGCTGCCCTTTATCCCAGAGAAGTAAGGACTGCTTTCAGCTGCACCTCTGGAGTGTCAGCCTAAGTTCTTGTCCCACCTCTGTCCATTCCTAAGCTAGTTACATAATCTCTCAGAGTCTCAGATTCCTCGTCTGTACAATGGGGAAAACGGTACTGATCTATCAAGATTATTGTGAAATTAGAAGTAGCACATAAGGTGTCAGGCACAATTATAGGTATCCAAGATATAGTAACTGATATTATTAACTTAAATGTGTGGTTCCATTCAGTCAATGTACACCATTTTAATCTCAACTGAATCATAATTTTAAAAAGAAATCAAAATAACCGAATGTTAAGAATGATTAAATTAATTGCATTTTTTAGGTTAAATCTTATTTGAACAGGAGGCTAGAGGGGTGAGGGAGGAGGGGACAGAGGTTAAAATAAGGATCCCATGATTCAATGACCACTGAAATCTCAAGCAGGTTTAGGAAATTATTACATTTCTTTCTCAGAGAGAAAGAAAGAATGGGGAAAACAGCATTTCATGTACATTATTTCAGATATTTTGTCCTTTTTTTTTTCCTACCAAAAAAATGAACTAATCATCAAGAGAATGTCAAGTTATGCATCTCTGAGGAATGAGTAAAGAGCAGGTCATGGGTACCGTGTTCATGGTCTGGCTTTAATGTGACTTTGGACAAGTCACTGATGAACTTGGTTTAGTTCTTGGAAATACTTTGCTATAATTTGGTCCTCAGAACATCTCCATTCTTTTGATTGACAGAATCTCGAGTCCTAAACATGTAGGGAGAAAATGGCTTTCTGAGTTAGTATCAGAGATGATAAAAGTTTTAAACATGGCTTTAAAATTTGTGAAAAGCCAACGTTTTAGTTATACTTTACCATACTCACTTGTCTGGGAGAGGTGAAATGGAAAATTTAGAGAAACTGATGCTATTCAATTCCACTGTCTGAACAGTGACCACTATTCCAGAAATGAAAACATTCCACCACCTACCCACGAGCCCCTGGCCATGATTTTTGTGAAAGCCAGATGGCACAGCCGTGAATGCCACTGCCCACAGTTATAAGGAGCACACGTAAACTTGATTAGAACAGAGGCAGCATTATTATTCTTGCTTGATGTGATCCAGCTAAATAGTACATCTTAAACATTATGGAGGAGATGTGAGAGAACAGAGACTTTCCCACTTAGAATCTAACACCCTGGGCATTTCATCACATAGCTCTTTGAAAAGAACAAGCATTTCAAACTATGATTTTCTCTTCTGCAATACTGGCAGGCAGGGAAGCAAATTCAACCATTTTTTTTGCATCATCTCTCACTGTTATGTCACTTTTCATTGTCAGCATCTAACCCTTGAGATCCTCCTGCCATCTCCTAATCCCTGCTAAAGACAGAGAAACACTTGTTAAAATGATGCCTAAAATAAGAGTGAGGGCCTGAGAATCTCCCCTCTAACTAATGCGTATGAACTTGATGAGAGAGACTGGGCATACATGTGAAGAACATTTTTAAGGTATTTTCAGATCCTTGGTTATGCTGAGCAGAGAACGTTGTTCAGTGAGTGAACTCTAGTAAGTAGGTGGAGAGGGCTCCATATCTCACCACCTAGCTGATGGGTGAGAGATAGCAGATAAGCAGTAAGTGCCTGGACAAACAGACACTGTCAATGACAGCCACAACAGACCTAAACCAACTTCCAAATGGTCGGATTCATCACTCTTCAGGTTTTGTCGGGCCACGTTGTTTCACCAGTCTTGCGCGCCACCATGTCACTGCCTAGTGCCTCTTTCTCATCTGAATGAGCCCCTTCCCCTTTCTCTGCAGCACTGATTGATCAGACACCCAGCGGGCCCTGGGGAAGGCCTTATTGGATCAGCCCAGCTCTGAGATGCAGAGCCAGCAGTTTGTCTATGGGTGGTGGGAGTGACAGGCAAACCGCAGTGTCCCCTCGTTCAGTCTAATGGGGTAAGTTGAAAGATTCGGCTGTCAGACCAGCGTGAGGCCTCATTTTTCTTCCCTGCCGTGTAGGGTGCCCCTTGCTGCAGCCAACATTTGATTGTGATTAATTTGTCAGGGACGGCTGTACGATGGAAATGGAGAAATGGATTGCCAATTACAGCTAGTCTTCTCGCAGACTGCTTGGCAAACGAGGGCCTTTCTGCAGGTCTGACAGACCCAGAGCACAGGGGATTTAGCCTCCAAGGGAAGGAACCCATTCTCAAGTGTATTTTAAAGATGAACAAAGGGTTGAAGGTGACTTGATTTTTTATTTACCACCCTTCAGGAGATTTGCTGATGTGTGCCTTGGCCTTCTCGGCAAGCACCATAGGAGGGAAAGCCTCTCTGAGGTTTGCTTTTTATTCCATCAGTTTAAAATGCTTTGTACTTCTGATTTAAGTCTTAACAGTACAAATGAAAGGTGTGAAAGAGCTCCTTCCATCCTTCACAGGGAAAGAGCCCAAAGAGAAGCATATCCCTGCCTCCTGCTGAGATGTTCAGAACATGCTAATCATGGGCAAATGGGAAATGCATGTGGGCATGCCATCTCTTTTTCCTCCAGCTCCCAAAAGACAATATACAATTTCACATTGATAGCTATTGCAAAATGACTGTGTTAGTTATTCCCTCATAGAAGATACGACCTTTTAAAATTTTAACAACGTCCCAAAGGAATTGATTCATAAATGAGGAACTATCTTCGGCTGTCTTTAGCTGCCAAGCCCTGTATGTCTCATAACCAGATTTGCTTTCAGATATGAGATGGACGCAATACCATTTTGCACTTGTAGAAAATCACTGACAAACTGACATGGGTAAGTATAATTCTAAAAAAGCTCACTGCACCGCAGAAACACCTGAGCTACAGCTGTCTAAGGGTTCCACATTAATTTATTTTCATATTACATGATTTGTTCATTTGTAGAGGTGAAAGTGGATGAAACAGGTTTTGTTTTATTCAGTGGATAAAATTCACTGTCATTATTTTATAAAGAATAGATGAAAAAATAAACACAATCCAAAGAGAAGGATAACAAAGAAAATTTTAACATCGTAAAATTTGCCTGGAGTCTGTATTAAAGCTGTTTGAGACACAGAAACATACATACCACATTCTCTTGCATTTATACACAAAATCACACACATAATAAGTGGTGCATTTACTATTATATATAATACGTGTACACATATTAACATACAAAATATATAATACCTAACATATCCCTATAAATAATAGATAATAATGGAAAAGTATTACTTTACAATTATTGGGTCTAAATCAATAAAAAAGTGTTATTTGGAAAAGAAATGGACAGTAATTAGATGCTTGTTTAAAGTTATATATATTTCCAAAATCTTTTTTAAGTAATTCATGTTTTTCTTTAAACCAATATACATAGGTACAAACACGTATTTATACTTTTTACAGTGCAATATTTACAATTTCTCATTCAGTAACTTAGTCATATAAAGGCTTTATTATATGTATGTGAATATATGTATATACATATTGACACATACATATAAAAAGCATGCTATAGACCATATACAGTGTATATAATGTATATGTATGTATACATATAGATATGTGTATATACATGTGTGATATATGTATGTATATATGTGTGTAAATAACATATGTATCTGAAATGTTACTAGGTCACTAGAGATAATGCTGGATGACTTTTTTTTTTTTTTTTGAGACAGAGTCTCACTTTGTTGCCTGGGCTAGAGTGAGTGCCGTGGCATCATCCTAGCTCACAGCAACCTCAAACTCCTGGGCTCAAGCGATCCTCCTGCCTCAGCCTCCCGAGTAGCTGAGACTACAGGCATGCGCCACCATGCCTGGCTAATTTTTTCTATATATTGTTAGCTGTCCAATTAATTTCTTTCCATTTTTGGTAGAGATGGGGTCTCGGTGTTGCTCAGGCTGGTCTCGAACTCCTGAGCTCAAACAATCCGCCCGCCTCGGCCTCCCAGAGTGCTAGGATTACAGGCGTGAGCCACCGCGCCTGGCCTGGATGACTTTTTAAAACTAATCTTTAAATAGGAAGGCCTTCCTAAGTTGCAAACCAAACAAAAAAAGACTGAAAATTTAGTTACGTTTTTAGGCTTATATATGAAGTGAATATTTATTTGTTTGGAAAACACACGAGGAACTCCACAATGGTTGCTTCTTAAGAGTGATCCCAGTTTTAGCTGGGAAGAGATTTTTTCCAATTTTAATGACCTTTTACACTGCTTTATTGTTTTTTACCATATGCATATTTTACTTTCATGATTAAAAGCACACTCCCTTTTAAAAAAAATACTCCTCACTCCATTATTATACTTGGAAATATTAGTGCTACATAAGTATTCAGATGTTCTAGTAATATGTTTTTTTACTAGGAGTCTTCTCAAGGCTGAGTGGTGATCAGGAACCCTATGGTCGATTATTAGCCAAGGCCAAGTAGGGGCATGTGTCATTCATTTCAGTGCCACAGATATTTATTCAGCATGTTCCTTGTAACGGCACCAGACTAAACAGGAAGGGGACAGGGATGCCACATGGTCCCAATGCTCTAGTAACTCAGAGTCTCTCTAGACTCTAGGGAATTGCCATGTTTGGGGGTGGGGATGAAAAAAATTAATGAGCACATCTAACGATTGATTTTTCATAGACAAATTCTGAAGAACAAATGATCTGACGGGTCATTAAGCACTTTGATTTCTGCTCTGAGTTATTCAAGAGTCTTAGGGATGATACCATAAGAGGAAAGATGATCATTTGCAGAAATATCACCCTAGAATGACTGTAAGGAGAATCAATGCAAACATCAAAATCCTGTCTCTTTGTGGTAAAAAAAAAAAAAAAAGAAAAAAGAAAAAAAAAAGCAGCAAAATACTGACTTGGTTGCATACACTATAAAAAAAGAAGAAAAAAGAAATAAATCCCTAGAATGAAATATAAGAACTCTAACTTACACGTTGTCCATGTTGCAAACTATTTGTTCCCAGTTGATTATTTGAAACTTATAATTCATATTCTTACAAGGTAATACTATACATTATAATTTTGTTATCAGGACAAGCCCAAAAGTAATTTAATTTATGATGAAGACAGAGCATAGAGCTTCTTCTTTACGGGAAAATGTATACGTTCCTTTAATAAGAATTTACAGACTCTCTACCATTTGTCAAACACTGTGCTGGCAGCAGTGGACAAAGGAGTGCGCAAACCAGACACTAACACTGATAAAATAATCCTCCCCAAAACATAAAGTGTTGGTTGTAATGAGGGCAGTGAAGGAAAGCCATCTTTCACCATGAGAGCTGGTAACAGGAAGGTTCGATCTGCTCAGGGAGGCCAGGGAAAGCATCCATCCAGAAGCCATGCTTGTGGTAGTTACCCAGCTGTGGACTGAGTGGTAAGTGTTCTCCAGGCTGAGGGTGCAAACAGCAGTACAAAGGCCTCATGGGGAAGACTGAAAGGCAGCCAGTCACAAGAAGAGACCATGCTAGGGCTCCAAGACCATGCTGATAGCTTTATCTTTATCCTAAGAAAATGTGTTCAGAGTTTTGGATTGGGCTTCTAGAAACATCTCCATGACTGGGGAACTCACCTGCCTTCTACCTTTCTAAGTAGCAGGAATAGAAATTCTATAACTCTGCATTACTAATGATGTGTTCCATAGCCTACCAGCACATTCCAAAGAAAGGGGGTAGGGGGATCATCTAGGTTTAGGGTTGGAAACTTGAGGAAGAATGTCATGGCATCTTATTAGGATAAATACCTGGACTTTACATGGACCTGGATCAGTCTCTATTCACCTCTTTTGTTTTCTTCTAATAGCATAAAAGAGAGGGACACTGTCTCTTATCGTCAGTCACTTCTCCACTAGGTTTCTTTCCTACTTCACCCTGTGCAGAACACAAAAGATCTTCATTGATTTTACCCCCTTTTTCTAATTTCTTAAACAACCATGCCATTCCCAGGGGTTACTAAGGATGGCTATTGCTGGAGACAAGACAATATACTGGGACAGAAGAGGTCAAGGTCAGTTTATCCAGCATGGCAGTTCCATCAGGTGTTGGACTTCACTCCTCGAAAGGAAGCTGCATGGAGGTCATGATGGGCCTATGGTAGGAAGTGAGAAGGGGGCTGGAGAAGTGGCCAAGACAGTAACAGCTGTCCTGGAGGAGCGCTTAGCTAGGGAAACCCCCATCTCCCCACTTACCTAGTTGCTTTGGGCAGGTCTGATTCTGTGGCCCTGTCTGAGATGGGCACTGCCTTATGTGAGATAGAAGGTGTGAAGTAGAAGGAGTTGGTACTGTGAAGAGGGGGCAAAAACACTAAGTGGAAACAGCAGGAAAGCAAAGATCAGTCTGCCCATCCCAGCTCATTTGCTAGCCCATCTCCCCCTGCCTGGGAATGGCTGCCCTGCTGTGAGCTTGCAACCCCCTTGCTTCAGCTTCTTAGCATTTCCATCTTTCTTGTTGCTCTTCTCCTCCACTGCCTACCCATGTTCGCCATATTTCCTATCTCTTACTTCTCCCTATGGCTGGACAGGTGGTTTGGAGAGAGGAGTGTTGGGACAAGAACTAGACTAGGATACTTCCTATACACCACACACATGCAAACACACACACACCGCTCTCAGGTCCCAATACTGCCTTTAACATGTGCAAAGATATCTAAAAAAAGCATTTCAAGTCAAGTATTTTTACATTTCCTGGATCCCCTGATGCATGTCACTGTTTTATCCTGGCGATGAGACATATTTTCATTGTTTTATGAAGGATGAAAAAAGCTGATGAGTTCTCATTTCCTTCTATAAACAACCTGGGAAAACAGCAACTCTGCGCATTTGCCTTTCTTTTTCACCAGGGACGAGAGGATAAAATATTTGCAAAGATGAAAAAAAATCGAGAGGCAATAATTTAGGATGTTAACCTTTCCCTACTATGGCATTGCCAGCAGATCTTTCCGGCTTGCTAAGGGATTCAGAATTTGCGGAAGCTTGGAGCCCCTGAGCTGCTAGTGATCAATTTCACAGGTTCCTGTAATTATATGCAAGGCCTGGCATTTGCAAGGTTGGTCGAATGCCTGGCTTTTCAAACTGGGGTGTTGGCAGTGTGCCAGAGGCACCATAAACCACAGGATGAGCACCTTCCTGAGGGTCAATCGTACAAGATTTATTGGAGTACGGCTATGAAATGACTTAACTGGTAAGTAATGTAAAGCATTTTAAGATGATTGCAATATATATATGCTTTAAAATATAATGTTCGATTTCAACAACAACAAAAATCTTCCCTTGCATAGACTATGCACTGAGGATACAGATACATCAACTTTAAAGGAGTTCTGATGATAAAGTGGAAGCAGCAATGATATGATGCAAAGAAAAATGGATGTGCAAGTATTTTCCATATTAACTCAGTCTTCGTAAGTCACCAATAGTGAACCCAATGGCCTGGGGTGGGCAGTCCATATAAACAGGATTTGGCTGGAAGAAGCTTTGGTAGAAGAAGATGCAGAGGTGGGAATGGGGACCTAGAAAAAGTATGGGCATCATGACCTTTATTGACATAAAACTTTGGTACTCTACTCAGTTCTGGAAGATGCTAAGTTCAACTTCTTTCTTTTCTTCTAAAGTATGTATTAATATTATTCTCATCTAACTTATAAGGAATCTTGGAACTAAAGTTCAAAGAAGAAATTAGTAAGTGGACCATCCTGGACTGTAATCTCATGTCTGTCTAACATCTAAACCTCTGCGCTTGTTTCTCTGCTCTGTTGGCCTGACAGGGGCATTGATTTTCAGTTCTCACATGAACTAGTTGGGTGTTGCTAGTAAAGTCACTCAACAACTCTGGGTCTCATTTTTCCTAGCCAGGAAAATAAGAATCTAGGACAATTATAATTTCCATTATGGCTTCCAGCTCTATCCAAGAGCCTACGGTCTTAGAAATGAAAAGACTTGCAAGCTTTCTGGATGTTTTGGGCAACAAAGAGCAAGCATTGAGCTTTTTCCCTCTTTAAGCTAAGTGACAGGGTAACTGTGATCTATGCTCCAAGCTTTCCCAGGAAGGAAGCATTTAAAAATCTACTGTACAGAAACAAGAATGGTTTTATCCATAAGAATCTGCTGTCTTGTGACATAAAACTTCACTTTTGAGACCACTGAAAACTTTTATTTATTTACAGACAAAATGAAATGTTTCCTTTTCATTCTTAGGGCTTAGATAAACTTCAGGGAGCTTGGAAGTGCTTAAGTGAGTTGACTTTGTTTTTTAAACAATTGGCTATAGTGGTTATGGCTAAGTATTAGAAAGCATAATATAATGATGTTATAAACAGGCTTCATTTCCAGACAGCTGAACTCACAGGCTTTGCCACAGAAGTCAGAGTGGCCAAGATGAGGCACCTGGCTTTCAAAGAAGTAGCAAAAGCAAGCCAGAAAAAAGTGAGGTGGCTCTCATTAAAAGGGACCACTGACTGGTGCCATTCAGAGCATAAGTAAAGCCTCCTTCAAATAGTAAATTTATTTGTTCAACAGCGTAGATGCTATTCTAGAATCTAGGTGATAGCAGTGAATAAAATACTCAAAGCCCCTCCCTGAAGGAACTCAGGTTCTAGTGGAAGAGTAATAATGATAGCAATAGTAGCATGAATAATATTACTATTAAAAATACGAGCAATAATTGAGAAGTGCTTATCTTTATATATCTGAAACTGTAATAAGTGTTTTAATACAACAAACCCAAGTTACAGGCATTATCCCCATTTGACAATTGAAGTTACTGAGGCCTAGAGAGATTAAGCAATTTCCTGGAGACCACACGGCTAATCGGGGACAGAATTTGAACCTAGATCTATAGGACCCTGAGACCCATGCTTACAGCCACTTTGATACGTGCACTCTTTCCCCAATGTTCTTTGGTACTCTAAAGGAACTCTGATGCAGTGATATGTATATACTGATTACATAGAGTGACACAGATCATGTTTCAAGAAACCTATATCACCACATAGGCCAATAGGATACCAGACCATCAAGCAAAGGTAGCTTTTGGAGAAGCCTGAGAAAAACGAGGTGACCAAAGAATGGAAACAGCAATTGTTTCAGGAAAATTAAAAATTAACAACAGAACACTACTGTTTTACATTTAAATTTGTATATTTATATGTATAATTATGCTTCAATAACTTTATATAAATATTATTCATAATAGCCAAAAAGTAAAAATAGCCCATATCCATCAACAGATGAATGAACAGACACAAAATGTGGCATATTGATACAATGGAATACTAATAAAAAGGAATAAATTACTGATGCATGATACAACATGGGTGTACTCTGAAAATATGTTACGATTCCATTTATATAAAATATGCAAAATAGGCAAATCTAAAGAATCCAAGAGTGGATTAGGAGTTGCCTAAGGCTGGGGGACAGGGGGTAAGAAGTGACAGCTAATATGGGGTTTCTTTGGGGGGATGATGAGCATTTTCTGAAATTATGATGATGGTTGTACAGTTTCATAAATACACTAAAACCGTGAAAAATTTTATGTTATTTGAATTATATTTTAATTAAACTGCTTTAAAATTAACTACATATAAAAGATTGAGCTCTGTTATTATTAACTGACTCTTCTGTTATTCTTTTAAAATCTAAATGAAATCATTTCTTACAGTAAGTAAAGCATAGAAACCAGGGTATGAGAGACATAGTGATTATTGAATCTAGAGTCTGGTCTCTAGAGTGGACAGACCAATAGGCTAATAGCCTCCCTTACCATTGGAGAGCTACCTATTTATTTTCTAGTTGTCAAATAAATATTTATTAACACATATTCTGCATCCAGCTCTGGGCTAGGTGCTGAGATATAACAATGACAGAGCTTAGAGCCCAGTTTCATACGCTAAATCCCAATTACCAGAATGGAAATCTTAAGTAAAGGGAAATACAGCTGCTTGGGAAGAAGACCTAGGAACATTTAGGTAAAACTAGATTCATTTAGAACATTTAGAAATGAACTCAGGTCAACAAAGTATAGCAGTGAGGCAATTTCATGTTGATTTTGTTAATTTCAGTTCAATTTGCAGTCACTTCTAGGGAACTCCCTGTTGACCATGGCTGGAATGGGAGACAGGTATAAACTATTATCTTCAGTTCTAAAGATTCTGAAGAGACTTCCTTTGACTGTCTAGGGGATTTAGACTCATGTTCATATTATTCTCTCTCTCTCTTTCTCCCTCTCAGTAATATTTCCACTCTGCTATGACCAGACTCTGCCCTAAACTCATATTTCCCCTAGAGTTCCCAGGTACACAGGATGTTGATCCATATATGCTCAGGACCCCTGGTATGTTTATAGATGAATGTAGCCTCAGGGACTTAGGGTGTTGCAGAAACAAATTGCAATTGATCCCTCCAAGGATTTCTATGGAAATGGGCCAGAATTAGAATGTAATAAATGATTCAATTATTTATTCATTCTCAGTATATTGATTTCAGTTTCTACTGATGTGTCTAAAAAAATTCACAGGGAGTATGGTACCAAAGACGTAAACACAATAGAGGTGAGAGATGTGAATGTCTAAATATACTGGCTGACAATTAATCATAGGTCATTGTCCTGATGCCTTAAGAATTCCATACTTTAAAATTTGTAAGTTTTCTGAATTATAAAGACATTTTAATAAAGTACATATTACCAAAATCACCAAATATTCTTGCAAAATAGGCACCCATTCTGGGTAGGTGACACTGTTCCTGAACAAAATTGTCTATGAGTGATCTGTGTGATTTAATTTGCTTTTCTTTTCCTCTTTAGTGGTGAAATCTATCCATCAAAATGCTACATCCACTCCTTTCTTTGTAGTCTGATATATAGACTCCAAACTAGACTATATTGTCTAACCCTCTTTGCAGATAGATTGGTCATGAGATTAATTTCTCTCTCTCCAATGGAAGCTGAATGGAAGTGATGAGTACTACTTTGGGTCCAGTGACCCTAAGATAGTAGGTTTCCATCATATAAACTTCTTTTACCAGAACCAGTGTAGGTAAGTGTATGAGAACAATGCTTTGAGGAAGACAGAGTGACTACTTGATACCATGGTAGATTTCTGGCTCCCTGAATGATAGATTGGAACAAATCCTCCCACAAGCAGAATATTTACTTTGAAACTGTTAGCAAAGAGTGAAATAAACATCTGTATGCACTAAGACACCCTATTTTTGAGTCTTTTTTGTTACAGCAGCTTAACTTTACCTTAGTTAATATAGTCTCCTTCAAATACATTTCAAGATACATTTCAAAAATGAAATCATTGACTAAAAAGGTTTCACATGGAAAGCATTGTCCTCAAGAGTTAAATGGATTTGACTTCTCTAAGAACCATCAAAAGTATTTTTGAAGCCCTTTTTAAAGAGAGTTATGTTTATTTAAGCTCATCCTTTAGATACAAGCAGTACAAGGATCAAGAAAAAGAAGTGTCATTCAAGACTGGATGAGAAAAATGAACAGAGATAGAGAAATTATTTCAGTGATCAAACAAACTGTTGTCAATCCTTAAACTCCCAAACAGTTCTTTAGGGAAAGCTTCTTAACAGTGCTTTCATTTTTTAAGGTGCCTGAAAGATATCCCTAGAGTTACTACTAAATGGAAAGGCTCTATAATTCATTGACATAGTTTTTCTATCTCTTTAAGAGGCTTAATGTTTTAGTGCTTCTTCTATAAGGAAATTTGAGGGTTTTTTTAAAGTATAGCATAATAATAAGTGGCACATCTGAGGAAGGTGTGAGTTGGAATTCATTTATGCCTTTTAGTCCTTAGACAAATTTTTAACTTGATATAGTTGCAAAGGAGTACACATTCAGACCTCGGGAACAGTAATAAAGTTGTGATCTTTATTACTTTTTGAAACGCTTAATCTTTTAATTAAGTCCCCAAATTTTTCAGTTTGAACAGAACACTGGGGAGACTGACACTGATTTCTCGCTGCATCAGCAGCACCAGAAAGCTAAGTTTCCAGGATTTTGTTTGGCAGATCTCCTGGGGGGACCCCGCCCATGTGTTTCACTGCCATTTTTATGTGTGTTGAACTAGCATACATTATTATTGGACACTGGAAACTATTTTCAAGAGTGAAGTTAGTACTTGGGTTTCTTAGTGTGGTGTCTTTTTAATATTCAAGACCCTGGTACCTTATAGAGAGCAAAGAAGAGTTTATACCATATTTTGTGGGATATATACATAAATGTGTATGTGCATGCATATATTAGCTAAAACTGTCTATTCAAATGGCAACCACTTAGAGAGTTAGCCATCAGAATTCTGTGTCAGTTCTCTCTACACTGCCTCACAGGGGTCAGCTCATAAAATAATATTCAAATGTGATATAATTGAGATGGGCTTGGCCCCGGCACTACATTTTTACAAGGGATGTAAGTTACACTAATTCTAATGTAACTTTGCTTTGCCAAGAATGATAATGTTTCTCATAGTGGGAATAATTTGACAAAGGCAAAAAATTTAGGATGTGAGAGAAGAGATTTTATGAGGGAGAAAAGAGTCATCATTAGACCATGTGAAAGGAAGCTTTCAAAGCAAATGGAAATATCAAAGAGAAAAGAACAAAGCAAGAGGAAGGAAGAGGGCTCTCGGGGATGAAAGGAAGGGGTGCATATTTTTGTCAATTCTGCTCTTGTTCCCAACGCATTACATGAGATAACTCTTCCAGCAAGCCCAGAATTGCACAGTGATGGTTGTCACACCTTCTCAAATCTGTCAGCATTTAACGCTGATGGAGGGCATGCCCTTGGCACTGCCATTGGAGAACATCCTGATTTCTTTCCAAGTCATGTCTGTGAATTTAGACAGATGTACTGATAAAAATATTTGCCAAGTAGATATAAGGTTAACAAAACATCGCATTGGTCTCCTTTTTACCAGCTAGAAGCAGAAGAACAAACTTGAATGCAAATGAGTGATTCAATTAGAAAGTTGTGGCCTGCCAGCTTTTGGTGGAGAGCAGAGGGAAGCCAGGTGATTTGACAGAAACAAGCCTTCTACATTGATAGCAGAAATATGTATGAATAAACAACAGAGCTGCTTCAGCTAAGTTATGCTAACTTAAATTTTTCCTCAGATTCCCAGCCAGTAACTCAGTGTCTGAAATTCCTTCCTCTCTAAATACGCTACTTTGTATAATACCTGGAAAGCAAACTTCAAGTTTTTTTCTTTTTCTCCAGAGAGAATATTTTCCAAATTTTCAAGTACTCAAGGAATAGACTTTTCCACCTGGACTTCATTTCTGTTAACTATATTGACTCTCATAAAATGGACTAAAATTATTTTTGCCATTCGCTTCTCAGTAAAAATTCCATTTCCATGTATCATGTCTAGCCTCTTTTGTTAAACTTATTAGCACCAGAGTGTCCAAATCAGGCTCAAAGGGCAGAAAGCACGCATGAGGTCTGAAATGTCCATCAGGGAAGTTCAAATCTGTCCTCCTGAGACTGGTTTAGAGGCCGATTCAAATTTTTAACAGGAATCTGGGGCTTTAGAAACCCTAGAAGCCTCATCTGGCTCTATTTTTCCAAAAGTAACACAGGTCTTTCTTTGGTATTTTACCAAATGGAGCTTTTCATTCTGAGCGTGAGCAGGAGGTCTGGTGCCCTGTGGAAGCATCCTGGAAACATTACACTGGAGCAGCAACAGTGTTTGCTAAAAGTCAGAGTGGAAAAGTCTGGTTCCTCTTCCAGGGGAACTTCAAAGGAGGCAGGGCCTGTTCCCATCATGTCTCCTCCTTAAATCAGGACGAATCACTTGGTGGCTATTCTTCATGCTGTGTCTTGCAAAAAGGTTCAGCTGGTGTTGCTGCACTGGAGCATTTGTCTCCACAAGGCTGAGGAGTAGAAGAAAGGCCATGAGAAGATTCAGCTTCTGCTGTGACTCTGGATACCCCCAAAGTACTGGTGGTGAGTCAGACGCTGCACGCACACTTTGAATGCGGTGGTAATGTCTGAGTTGCCATGAAATGGGAATGCTCACACTTGAAATAACCCTCGGAGGAGATCATCTTGGTGAAGAAATTATCAAATCCCTTCAAAAGATAGTTCTGCCATACTCCAAATTTTGTTCTAGTGGAATTAGGGTTACTGTAGATTTGTGGGCCATAAATTTAAATGTGAAGGTGAAGCCAAAGCAAACAGGTGTCTGAGAAATTACAGCTGCTGGGAAGGTGGGTCTAGGGCATGCTGGGAGATGTCAGAATAGGGCCACTCTCATGGCTGGCCAACTGACCAGTATGTTCCTGATTAACCATAGTCCCAGGGACCATAATAAACCCCAAATGCGTTTTCGCTTAACTGAAGTAAAGTGCTCTATTCAGCGTGGCTCTCTAACTGAGTAAGTTCTCAAGTTTCCATTTTACCTTTGTCAGTGTGGACACTGCCATGCCCACAAATACCAATTCCAGCTTGAGGGTGCTTTTAAAAAACACATTTGTTTTCCCTAGAATAGAGATGTTTGCCCATTAAAAAATATCAACTGAACAGCTTTCTCTGTTATTTTGCCAATCAACAATTCTGCTTTTATATCTTTAATTAGGCAACAATTTGGGTTACAATTACTATCATTGCCATAACAGCAAATATTTGCTAGCTTCTCCTATAGACACAGTGCTTTGCTAGGCACTGGGTGTACAAAGAATACACACAAGTGAATCCCTGGTCTTTCAGTTCCAAACTGGCTGTGAGCACAGAATATATAAGCAAAAATCTGTGGAGTAATATGAGGAAGCAGTTGATAAATATGTCCAGGTGCAAATGCTGAAGGATTTCAGAAGGTATAATGCCCACCACGGGTTGGCATACTCAGGGAAGACTTCCTGGAGATTAATTTTCAACTGTTTAAATATGCATGATGTGTTTTTATTTGGGGCATGTGGTAGAGAGGGGTGGTGGTGACGGTGTATGTGAGTTTGATGTGTGTGCAGGGATGTAAGAGGTACATTTCAGGAAGAGATCCAGGATTGGACCTTGTTATGTATATGACATATTCTGAGATTCATCAAATTTTGTGTATGTCACAGAAGATATGCTCATGATGTGTGGGTGCCAAAAGGTTTCTCAAACTATATTCTAAAGAAAACACTAGTCCAGAGAAAGATTGAGAAAATAATCACTTTCATGAGCAAATAATTTTGAGAAATGCTGCAAACTAAATCCTCCCTTGAAAGATGCAAAGTCAAAGGTGTATGTTAATTTCTTAGCATAGAAGTTCACATCCTTGAGGGCAGTTTTTTTTTTTTTTTTGCCCTCACTTTCACAAATTTTGAAAGCACTAGTTTAGAAACATATATAAAGTTTTCATTGTTCAGGCTAGGAAGAATGAACCTTAACCTGCAAGTAATGGAATATGATCAAAGGCTCCGGAGCAGATGGGAAACATGCACCAAGTGGTATTTCAGAGAAATTAGTCTACCAACATTTTGAATATGGAATAGGAAGGGTAAGAAGTGGAACCAGGAGACTACTCTGAAAAATTGCTCTAAATCCACTAAAGCATGATTTACAAAAGCATTGAGTGTTGTGTTTGCTTGCTTTTTAAAATTTTTCTTTTTACTTGTAGACCACTTTCTTTAAATAAAATATTATCTCAAATCCTGATAAAACAATGACAAAAGTAAAACTTATCTGGTAAATGGAGGAGGAAGAGATGGGCTCTGAATAACAGCAAGAAAACAACTCTGCAGGGTAATATGTGAGTCCTGGGAAGGAACCAAGGATTCAAAAGAAAGTTTTAACTTCACAAGGGATAAGTGGAATAATTTTCAGGTTGCATAATGCAGAACGGTTCATAAACTACGGAGGCTTGGAGTAATCTAAAAGTTACTTAAACAGGATGTTATGGAGCTTTAAGGAAATGCAGGTCTCAGCATCCATTTGGGCTAACCAAAGGCAACGTGGCACAAGACCTTGCAGGTATCAGTCTCACTTTTAAATTTGCCCAAATATAGAGGCGAAAGAGAAAAGTAGCCAGGACTTAAGAAATATATTCTTTGACCTAGCATTGTGAAAATGACTAAGCTTGCCTTGTGACAGCCCTCCGTGCCAGCTTACTGTGACTCACTCTATTAATGCTCTACCTGACAGTTTCCAATGTTTCCCTCTCATTTGCCACAATAGAGTCCTGAACTAGTTGTTATATTTTGAGCCATACTACTCTCCCTAGGGTGAAACCCTTGCCCTTGTGGGATTGAAATTGACCATGATTCACTTCAGATGTGAGTTAGTTCTTATTATCCACTCTGGGGCCTCTAATTTCATGGTTCTTTCTTATCTTCCTTTACTTTTCTGGTTTTCTCTACCACCAATACCCCTCTTTTTTTTTAGTATGTCATATTAGATCAACTGCCCTTTTGAAGCTCTTTGCACATCACCATGAGATTCTCGGAAACAAAATAGACATCAACCATCTGAGAAGGTAATAAACATAGAAAATGATGTGCAAAGTATCGGTTTAAGCAGTTGGGTTTTTGTTTGTTTGTCGAGGAAAATCAAGATGGGATGAAAGAACATGCTCAAAATAAAAACCATTTTTGCAATGGAGTCTGGTTTGACTCTAGATAAGGCAAAATAATGAGTTGGGATCTTTACCAGGCACAACTTTGCACATAATGCTTCCTTAAGCAAATATTTGATTTCTAACCGGGCATTTGTGAGGCAGAAACAATGGCCATGGTGGGGATAATGGAGCAGATGGTCTCGGTTAGCGCCCTCTAGCCCAGTGTCCACTCTGTTTCTACAGAGACAGGCTGTAGCGGAATCTGGAGAGGAAGAGGGGAGGCTGTGCATTTTTAAATAGTGTGACCAAATCCTTTCCCAGTTAGTTTGATCAGGCCTATATTTTCCATTTTATTCTGACCAACACCTTCAAAAGAAATACCAGATTAAGGAAAAATAAATCTCCTACCTTTGACATCAATCTAGGTACCCTTCCCTTGTAGTAATGTATTTAAACTTTTTTTGTTTTAGATTTTTACATATTTTATTTTCCAGCTGAGAGCCTCCACATGAGAAGTTTAAGTTCAGAAAGAAAGTAATGTATTTTACTTTGATCAGAAAGCCCTAAGATATTTGAGGAAGACCCCAAAAGCAATCACAGCATCAATAAAAATAAATAAATGGGACCTGATCAAATTAAAAAGCTTCTCCATAGCCAAAGAAACTATCATTAGAGCAAATAGACAACGTACAGAATGGAAGAAAATATTTGTATGCTATACATCTGACAAAGGGCTAATAACTAGAATCTATACAGACCTCAGGAAAATCAGTAAGAAAAAATCAAATAACTCCATTAAAAATTGGGCAAAGGACATGGACAGAAACTTTTCAAAGAAGATAAGACTAATGGCCAACAAACATACAAAAAATGCTCAACATTTCTAATCATCAGGAAAATGCAAATCAAAACCACAATGAGATATCACTTATCTCCAGTGAGAATGGCTTTTTATCAAAAAGTCCCAAAACAACAAATGTTGCCGTGGATACAGAGAGATAGGAAAACTCACACACTGCTGGTGGGACTGCAAACTAGTACCACCTCTGTGGGAAATAATATGGAGTTACCTCAAAGAACTAAAAATAGAACTACCATTTGATCCAGCAATCCTACTACCAGGCATCTACCTGAAGGAAAATAAAAGACATTCTATAATAAAGACATCTGTACTCAAATGTTTATAGCAGCACAATTCTCAACTGCAAAGATGCGGAAACAGCCCAAGTGCCCATGAATACATGAGTGTATTAACAAAATGTGGTGTATGTATACCATGGAGTTCTACTCAGCCACAAAAAACAATGGTGATCTAGCACCTCTTGTATTATCCTGGACAGAACTAGAGCCCATTCTAAGTGAAATATCACAAGAATGAAAAAGCAAGCACCACATCAAATTGGTACTCAACATCAAACTGGTACTAATTAACCAACGCTTATGTGCACATATGGAAGTAATATTCATTGGGGATTGGGCAGGTAGGAGGGGGTTGGTTACATTCACACCTAATGGGTGCAGTGCACAGGGTCTGGGATGGCCATACTTGTAGCTCTGACTCCGGTCATGCAAATGCAATAGATGTAACCCCAGTGTTTGTACACCCGTAGAAGTTTTGAAATTAAAAAATACATATATCTTTTAGACATAAAGATGAATAAATACATTATAATTTGAAAAACAAAAAACTTTTTCATTTTAAAATATATTAAAGAATAAAAAATAAAAATAAGAGCCACAAAAAAAGAAAACCCTAAAATTACAAATATATTCCATTTTACCTTAATACTCTAAAACAGACTTATTAGTTGTCTGAAAAAAATTATAAGAAATGTTCTTATAGGTGGAAGATTATTAGAGAATTTTAGGCTAGTGGAAACAAGTGATTAAAAAACATTTTGCTTCCATCTGTAAGTGAAGCAGTCACTACTTAAAACAATCCATCAAAACCAAGAAAAAATATTGGCAGTTTATTAAAATTCTTTGTCTTTATTAGCAGTCAACTTGTTTGGATTTAGAAAAAAATGAAGATACAGATATATGTCTTTGTATGCATTTAAATCTTTCTATTACTTTGTAAGTTGCAACAAATAATGACATTTAATGATAATGCTAAGCTAATGATAATGTTATATACACTGTACTTTTTCTGAGAGAGATAACTTGACTTTAGTAAAGAAAACAATATTAAAGGTCAATCCTACTATAACTGAAACTTTTGCTTAACAACAGATATCAAGCCACCATGTATCAAATCATTTCATGTGATATCTAATACAAGAAAATTCAAGAATACAAAGGAATATGAATAGCCTCTTGAAATTCCTTAATGGGATTTGACCTGCATTTTGAATCTTTTTAAATCACAGCAAAATATATTCATCAGAAAACCTCTTATTTTTCCACTTAATCCCTGCATTTAACAACAAAATAAAGAAACATAAATATCGTGGAAAGCTAGATCACTTACCATAAATGCCTGTTGAGATGCAGGGAAATGCCTGTGAATAAACCACAAAAATAGCAATAAATTTTAAAGAACAACTCTGCCCGCCATCATCTATCTTGACATCTATTTTGCTTGATAATGGGATGCCCTCTACTTACGTACTCAGAGCTATGCATTGGAGTAGGAGACATTCTGGAAATGGGGACATTTGATCACTGAAAACTGTCCATACCAGTAATTATTCCAACTTGTAAGAACCAACTGCTAAGTTTTTAGGAATCGTGTGAGCCAATTATTAAACAGTTATTATTAAGAAATTAAAATACATAAACCTACAGTGAAATAAACTATATCAAAGCAAAGATAACTAATAGTCAGAACTCATCACTTTCTAATTACTTTGCAATATTTTTTACTATTATTATTACTTATGCTTCTGAGATTATTTACATCTCTTGCATGCGTTATGGTGGAATACTATCTAATAGTGTCTCATGAGCATTTGCCCAGCTCCATGCTACGTGATGCTGCATTGGTGGCTTGAATCTGGAAACATCCATCAACATGCATGACCCACGTCATGGGACAACTGAAACCACAGCCTGGCTACAGATACAAAATTTAGGTCAAATTCAACAAAAGCATTCTGTGAGGATTAATTAGCTACTTAACTTTATAATAAAGATGTTATATATGTGATTCTTATATGTAAATTGTGTGCTACCCATTCTTTACGTCAGCAAAATTTAAAATAGATGTATATAACACATAAGCTTTTTTAAGAACCAGTGTTTAAACATTTACTGGCACATTACTGCTTATGTCATATTTTACTGATGCAACGTTTAAAGAATTTGATTGGAAAAAATGAATGAACAAATGTTAATGTATGTGTTACTCCAAATTAGGCTTTCTGACTGTAGAAAGTGATGTGGGTGTGGCAGCATCCTCTGTCAATGCATTTCTGCGTACATTCAATCAAGTTTGTTTTCATCTTTCTGGTCTGTATTTCTTCATTGTAAAATGAAGATGATAACTTCCTCCATGTAGAAATACACTGTGGGAATTAATGACAGAATCTTTTTAAAGAGACTGACATTGTGCTAGAATCTAAAAACTGCAGCTGCTGTTGAGAAATAATAGCTGACATTATTATTGAGGTCTATAATGAGGAGATATCTAAGTCCTTTTTCTGTATATCTTTGGCTTAAGCGTGTACTGTATTTTATTAATATTTTGCTTAACATGATTACAGACTATATGTCTATTTCCTTTACATGATGTCTCATTAAAAGGGTCAAAATATGTGATTTTGTTTTTGGGAAAGTAATAATAGACTCTGTTAAGCTCAACTATGTCCCTGTAAAATGATAGATGCTTTTTTTCTGCTCCTGTGGGAAATCTTTACTAGTAAATGCTACTGTTTACAATGAGAAAATAGGACAGTATCTGGAACACAGTAGATGCTATTTTTTCAATTAAATTAATGTGTTAATGCTTTGGTTCTCAGGGCTGTCAAAGTGCCAATAAGATCTGAAGAATGTTCTCGAATGACTCAATCATCCAATGACACAGACTTTCAGTTGTAAAACGAAGATGATAATGCCCACCATATAGAAATGTGCTGTGGGAATTAATGATAGGACTATTTATATGAATTTATATATGACAATATTTATATATGAAGCAATAGTATAAAGCAAATTCTGAAAATATTATAGTCTCTCTACAAGCATTCACCAAGACCACCAACAGGTCTTACTCTCAGTATGAAAATCAACTGCAAGCTCCTTTTAAGCATTTGTTACTAGCAGTAAGTGCTCAGCGTTGAGAAATGGTCCACTTAAAAATACAAATTAGAGAGGATTCGAGGTCATTCCCATAATTTGTGCCATGTCGCTCATGTTCCATTGTGTCTTTTAAGTGAGATAGATGTGAATTTATAGCCCAAGCCCCAGGAATTCCACGGGAGAAACCTAAACAAATGAGCATCATCCATCTCATGTTTAGAGGAAAAGAAAGGTTTGAGAAATGCTGCTTCGAGCCATCCAGGGGTAGGAGAGGCAAAGTTTTACCTCTATCCTCTTAGGATTTTTCAGCTGGGGCCGAGAATTAAATTGACATAGGACAGATCAACAGGAGAAAACAAACAAACAAAAATTATTTAACACAAGTTTTATGTGGCATTGGAGCCTTCATACAGAAATGGAGGCCCAAAGATGCAGTTAGATTTGAACTCTTATATACGGAATTGGACAAAGAGTAGTAAGTTGTGAAAATGTGGCGAGGCAAAGGGCCCTGGGCTAGTGTACTTGATTGGGTGGAAAAGTGACTAGGAAGGTAAGAATTAGTTTAACAAGGTTTGTCAGTGGAGAGTTCCCTTGGCCTCAACTTTCCATCCTTGATGATGACAATGATACTTTCCTTCGGGTATAGGGAGGACATCTTTCACATGGGAATTTCATCTCCCACTTTAAGAAGGAAGTTCAAGGTGTTCTTCTTGCACCTGCTCTTTTTTAAGTGCCTTTAATTCAAAATAGTCAATATGCCAAAGGGGCATATTTTGAGCTTTTCAAAGGGAAAATCAGAAGACACCACAATATTTTCAACGAGCAGGCCCGTGGTAAATCCCACTTGGTATCCTTCTGGTTGGTGGTGTGGGGCAGTTTCCTTAAGTGATCTGAGAGTCAGTTTTCCTCATGAGTAAATGGAAACTATGAGACCTGCCTCAGAGGGTTTGTAAGAGGGTTAAGAGTAATACAAACACAGAGCATTGTGTCTGACAAGTAGTAATGTATCAACTAATGATGACTTGTGGAATGGATGCTGTGATGTCCACCAGGTTCCATTTCAAGGAGGGACTTGTTGCTCTAGAGCAGGGCTTCTCAACCTTGGCACTATTGATACTTAGAATCAGATAATTCTTTGCTCTTGGAGGCTTTCCTGTGCATTGTGGGATATTCAGCAGCATCCTTGGGCACTATCCACTAAATGCCAGTAGCATCCCTCCAGTTGTGATAATCAAAAATGTTTCCAGACATTTCCAAATGTCCCCTGGGGGAGAAACCACCTCTGGCTGAGAGTCATTGCCCTAGAGTCTAGGACCTAGAACCCAGGAGTGCTGTTAGCAGACAGCCTTCAACTGTCAACCTTTTTTAGGGATTGCTTTAGTTGCCCACTTTACTGGGCATCATGCCTCTTCCCAGGACAGCCCACACCGATAACTGAGCAGTAAAGCGGTGCAAAGGCCTGGCCATCTTGGCTCAATCAGTGCACCACTGAAAGGCTCTCCCAGCTCCAGAGCTCCCCATGGGGTCAGCAGGGGCCATCACTGGGCCTGCATCCAGCTCACTTTCTCCCTTAGCCCACTCCAGAGTCCTTTTTCTCTCTCTCCCAGGTGTTGACCTTGAGGGCATTCCTTAATCAATATCCAGCACCCTAAACTGTCTCAGAGTCTATTTCCTGGGGAACTAATCTGAGCTCACTCTCTTTTGCTTCCCTCTTAGGACCAGTGATATGAGTCATTCTTCCATTAGATCTAGCAGAATAAAGAACATACTGAACAATTAATGCAAACTTTCATTTGCTTCGGCTCCCAGTTCTATCCTGGAGTCAATCATGCAACTTAGGAATTGAGTCTGAATATACCAACTGCCTTGTCTGTTTTAACAAGGACAAATCACTTCATCTGAAAATGACATCATTGCCTTGAATGTGAAGGCAAACGGTAGTGTAACGGAGGGTGGCTTTGGTAATATTATTGCATTAATTCAAACAAAAAGGCCATGATAAAGCAGAGATGGAAATACAGTATTATGGGGAAAAATTCATTTTACATAAAATAATTTTGCATATAATTCATTTAAGTGCCCTCCATTAATCACTTTTTATTGAGAGAGAGAGAGAGAGAGAGAGAGAGGGAGAGAGGGAGGGAGAAAACAGAGAGACTGAAAAAGAGCGAATGAACAAGAAAACTAAGCGAACTAAAGGTTTTGCAGCACAGAGTCTGTGTTCTTTGCCCTAACAAATTTCTGATGGGGCCACCAGAAGTGAGTAGCATGGGATTTCTGTATTTTAAAGTTGTATTTAACATAACTACCTTCCACAGAAATCCTCTCTTGTGAAAGAATGATAGATTGTACCAAAACCCAGACCAGGTTTATTTGAAGTGCACGTATAATAGCTCAGGGATCACCTATAGATATTTGGAGAATGACTTTAGCAACCTGGTTTGTAAGGCTCCAGATTATTCTTCCAGCAAATTTCAGGACCAAGAAGACTCAATGCTAATCAGGTCTGACCATATAATCATCAGAAATTTGCTTAATAGTACTTGAATTTTAGGCAGTTTTTCCCAAAGCAGCATACACTTACTTTCTTGAGAGGAAAAAAAAAAAATCATTTGACTTAAGAACAGAATTTTTCCTTTGTGAAATTATAGGTTGAGTCACCAAATGGAAAATACTTCCTTAGCCCACCATGTTGGCATCAAGGACATTTGCAAAAACATAGAAATTTTTAGTTGTAGATTCTGTCTCCCATTGTCTTGAATGTCTGTCTCCATTTCTCTCCTTTCTGTCTCAGTAATTTAAGAGCAAGAAAGGAAATGTTCCTCAGTCTTCTCTGTCTTGACTCAAACAGTGTCTCTAAATTAATGCACTAAACCTTAAGCCAACATCATAACCACCACTTGCTTTTCTCTGAGGCCTGATTCTCAGTGTAGGCATTCCTGCAAAGTAGGAATTTTTCTCTCTCCTCATTAGTCATCCACTCTTACACAGAAGCCTTGTAATCTGGGTGAAACTAACACCACCCTCAGTTCCACAAGGTGTTGATTGACCTAAGTAAGTAGCACACACCTGCCTTTAGCCATAGGGATAGAAAGATAGAGAGTTCATTGACCATGACTGACGCGTTGATGTAAATGAAATGTAAAGTGCTCCCAACCTCTAGAATCTTTCAATTGCTGAGCCAACATATCCCTTCTTGTTTACTAAGTTTTAGTTAGATTTCCCATTATGTGCAAGCAAAACCATGCTACCTGGTGCACCTGCCATTTAAGTGCTTTTAATTATGTATCACATTTCACTGAATTGATGCTGTAAATTGTAAGAAATACCATTATTTTGTGTTACTCTGTGTACCACTAAGAAAGAGAGAGCTCTACAAGTTAAAATTTCACATGCTTTCTTATCACTTAGGATTTTTGTTGCATACTCATTGAAATTGTTATTTTTGATCTATTTAGATAATTTCTTAAAGCATATCTCTCTCTAGAGCATAGATAAAAAAGAGATAAATTAAAAAGGAAATAAATCCTAAAACTTCCTTACATTCAGACTCCAGTACTTCATCACTTTTCAATTCAGATATGAATTTTCTGCTATTTTATCTTTTTTTTTCCAAAGTATTACAGGGATACAAATGTTTTTGGTTACATGGGTCACTTTTGTAATGCTTGAGTCACGGTTAAAAGTATGCCCATCACCCAGATAGTGTTCATTGTACCTGTTAGGTTTTCACCCATCTCCTCCTCGCCACACCTCACCCCCACATGATTTCCATTGAGATTTACTTTCCTCTATGCACATATTTTATTTTTATCCTCCCAAGAATGGTGTTCTTGGTCCAGTCCTTAACAAGGACTCGATCTTGACTGTGGACTTTTCATAAAGCCTCTACCACCCTCTCTGAGAGTTTTGCAGCTTACTCCTTCTTTGCTCATGCCAGGGCTGCCAATGAAGGGTTTCAGACAACAGCCAAGACACATACTTCCACCACATGGCCTCCAGTTGGTCGGCTGGCTGAAATTCAAGGAGTCGCAGTTGTCTAGTCAATCTACCAGGCATGGCAAGCAAGAGCACATGTGTACAGACAGTGAAACTTCATCACAACTATGCTTGATTGAAAAACACCCTGAGTATAAGAGGCATCCTACTTGCATAGAAGTCAGAATATCAGAAAATGCACTTCTTTAAAGCAATGAAATTCAGAGTACCATTCTTTGTCTTTGCTGGTTATCATCATAGTGGGTTGTGCCACAGTCCCCTTATCCAGGATGCAGTGTGCTTCAGTGTTTCTCACACTGTCGTATGCCTAACTCTAGGAGTACGGAAGGTATTTGAGGTGGCAAACAGTTGGCCCTTTTAAATGTAATATTTACATATTATTGCAATATACAGCCTTAGTTTTCCTAAGTCTTCATCCCTCCTTCTATTTACATCCTTTACCATTGTGAATAATGGTACGATGAATGTTTGTGTACAAGTTTTTGTTGGGCACCTGTTTCCAAACCTCCAGGTTATATGTTGGGGTAGAATTGCTGGGTCATATAGTGACTCTATATCTAAACTATTAATGTACTTTCCAATAAACTGAATGTTTGTGTTGCCCCCAAAATTCATGTGTTGAAGCCCTGGTTCCATTGTAATGGAGCTTAAATGAGGGGCCTTTGGGAGGTAATTAGGTCATGAGGGTGGAGCCTTCATGAGAGAGATTAGTGTCCTTATAAGAAGAAGCCAGAGAGTTAGCTAGTTCTTCCTTCTTCCATGTGAGGATATGAGGAGAGGCTGGCTGTCTCCAATCTAGAAGAAGGCCCTCACCATCACCTGACCATGCTGGCACCCCGATCTCAGACTTTTCCCAGCCTCCAGAACTGTGAGAAATAAGTGTTTGTTGTTTCTGTGCAGTCTGTGGTAATTTGATGTAGCAGCCTAAACTGACTCAGACACTCACTGTGGAGAAGGGAGGGGTGCTATGAACTGAACGTGCCCACCTTAAATTCATTGTTGAAACCTAGTCTACAATATGATGGCATTAGGAGGTGAGGCTTTTGGGAGGTGATTAGTTCATGAGGGTGGAGCCCTCATGATAGGATTAGTGCCTTTATATGGAGAGAGGTGATTTCTTTCTCCACCATGTGAGGGTACAGAAAGATGGCTGTGTGCATACCAGAAAGAAAGCCTTCTCCAAACACCAAACTTGCCTGGTCCTTGATCTTGGACTTTCCAGCCTTCAGAACTGTGAGAAATATATATATATATATATATTTTTTTTTTTAATTTAAGTCACCCTGTCTGCGGTATTTGTTACAGCAGCCTAAGCCAGCTGAGACAGAGGACATATATGTTTCCTTGTCTCACTGATGATGGACTTAAACATGTGACTTGATTTGGCCAATGGGATAATAGTGGACATGACATTTAGGTGAATTTTGCACTTCTGATTTTGAAGGAGAGCTGAGAAGAACATGCTTCATATAGCTGCTGGTCCGGGGAAGCTGAGAGACAAATGGAGTGGTTGAACTAAATCCAGCCTCAGATCAGCTGTGCCCCAGCCAACCCACAGCCATGTGAGCACGAAATGCTTACCATTGCATGCTACTGAGTTTTGGAGTAGTTTGTTACATAGCATTACTGTAGCAAGGGCAGTGATATCAATATTCTGAAACTGTAAGTTATTATAATGCCTTATAATAAGGAACATTGGTTATCTACTTATGATGACTATATAAAGTTTCCTTTGAAAATGAAAGTACTTAAAGGAGTCAATTAAATATCAGGTAAATCATACGGTGGGATGTGAAAGATTAAAGTGAGGAAAATTTGGATGCAGTAAATACAGATTCGAAGTGGAAGGCAAAAATCCAAGGTCACTCACTAGCCTTAGATCTGAAAGCCAACGGTATATCCCCTCAGAACCTCAGTTTCCCCATCTCTTAAGGAGCAGAATTACACTGGAGGGCTTATTAGCTGATTAAATTCTGTGATGTTATGAAACAGCCTCGTCTCCTTCTCTGTAGCTCAGGATAAAGGTGACGGAGAGACAGGCAATTCTGTAGCATCCTGAATGCCTCCCAGTGTTGGGACATGCCAGGCAGCAGCGCTGCAGCAGCAATAGTTGTCCTTTCCTGGATCACTGCAATGACCCGAGCACTGGGCTAAGAGCTCTATGTGCATTATCGGATTAACTCCCACGAACAAGCCTGTGATAAAGAACACATTGTTCCCTTTTTATAAACATGGACGGGAGTAAAGCTAAGAAAAGGAACTTGCCCAAGGTCACAGAAAGGAATACTAAGAGATTTATTTATTATTTTTTACCAAGAGTAACTGATTCTATGTTTTGCCTTTAATTCTTAATTACACAAATAAAACATGAATACAAGGCTTAAACAGACAGGTGTAGGCAGACAGCAGTGAGAAAGGTCTCTTACAGCCACTCAACTATTAATAGAACATCCTCCCCCAGGGCATCACTGTCAGGAGGGAGAGCACCCTTCCATTCCATTCATTAACATTTGAAAGTCTAAATAATATCATGTCCTTTTCCTCATCTCAACTCTCTAATCACTTCTCATCAAACCTCAATAAAAATCCACGTCATGACCCGGGCGGACCTCCAAGTCCTCAGCTCTTTCAGGTTTCCTCTGCTCAGGAGTTCCAGCCACTCCCCCCAACCCTTTTGTTCTTCAAATGCACAAAGCAGGACTCTGCTTCAGGGCCCTTGGCCTTGCTGTCTCCTCTGCTTTGCATACTCTACTTCCCAAGTACTAACCTGGTTTTCTCCCTTTGTCCTTTTAGATCTCTCGTCAACTGTCACCTTCTCACAGAGGCCCTCCCTGGCCTCTAGCTAAATTACCCTCTGTTGCTTAACGTGCTTTGTGTCTCTTTACAACTCCTATCACCACCTGACCTGCTGTTGTCTGCTCATTCATTGTCCCCCAACTGGGATGCAAACTTTCAGGAAGACCGGTGTTTTGCTTATTATTATATCAATAACATCTAGAATGATGCCTGGAACTCAAGAAATATTTGTTGATTGGATGAATGAATAAATGATTATGACATATACAAGCATAGTCATATATATTTTTTCTTTACAAACTGAAGCATAATTGTGTTTTAGTTCTGTGACTACCTTTTTTTTCAGGTAGGTCTTGGTCTTTTCAGGTTGGTCTAGGTTTGGAGAACTTTTAATGTCAGTGTATATTGATGTATCTCATATGTTTCTGACGGGTGCATACTATTCTATAGCACAATTATACTATATTTATGTAACTGTTGCTACACCGATGAACATATAGGTTGTTTGTAAATTTTCATAACAGACAACCCTGCAACCAACATTCTTGATGTTTATTCTTAATGTATTCTAGTATGAGCCATTCCTAGAAATAAAAATAACCCATTTAATCATTGGATTAAAGGAAAAGTACATTTAAAATTTTGAAAATACATCACACTACTCCTCCTAAAAGCTTTTTCAATGTAAAATCTCCTCAACAGTGGAAAAGAGTCAATAATTCCATTTTTGTCCTCACCACATGGGTGAATATGGCAAAAGGATATTGTCTCCTTAAAAAGCTGCATTCAAAAATGCAAACACTATCAAAGTGCACCTCCCACTCCCAAGGCTAAATAACCTTCAGGCCAAGGTCATTCATAGGAGATTGTGAATGAGATCACATGGAGATGGCCAGCGAAGTGTTTGGAGTGCACTGTGCGAGCTCACCCAGGCACCATAATTACAAGCAATAACTTGGTTTCTTTTTGTTTTCTTCATTATACCTTCGAAATAGCTGTCATAAAGTCATTTATTGCCAGCTGCTTTCATGTTTATAACTATTCAACTCCACGCAGTATAAAACAAACTATTACATAGCCATGAATAGTAGCAGTCCTCTTTCAAACTTTTTATTTTCCAAGAAGACATCTGGATTAGTTCCACCATGAATTTATTAGGATGCAAAATGTTGAAACCAGCAAAGGGAAGAATTTGCTTTTTGCCTGACTTTGCTTGTGTGACTGGTAGGAATGTTTTACTGTAAACTATACATATGTGAAAACGAGAACGGGTCTCCATAAACCTGCTGAACCCAAGAGAATGTGCATTCTGTTTCAAAATGTTTAGATCTGTAAATTCCTTTTACGTAGAAGCAAAGAGGGCAAAAAAAAACAAAGGTTAAAAAAATAAAATAAAACAAAACAAAGAAACAAAGAAATATCCTTGCTCATACTAACAATAAGCCAATTGTGCAATACGAAAGCTCCTACTGGAAGAAAATGTTGCTAAAATGTAACTTTTCAATGACCTTAATCACTTCTAATTTATTAAGTATTGCTCTCCATCTGCCTCATAATAAGTACATGAGTTAGGCACATTTTGCATCCCTGGCACTAAGAAGAGGAGAGTGCAGAGGGAGGCCCTTAGGTGACTTTGCCATGCAGACAGAGCCCAGGGAAAACAGAGATAAGAGCCAATCTTTTCATATCCAGTGAGAAGTAAATTACCCACTTGAGACTGAAAGGCCTACAGTTCATGGCCATTGCCAGGCCTAACTGAGCCTGCAAGGAGGGGTCTTCCTGGCAGAAAGGGGTTTAAATGAGAAGGAGAAGCCCCATGCATGCAGAAATGAGGGTCAAGAGCACAGGGCTCTATGCAGGAGCTCTGTAGGACAAATGGACCTTGGAGCTTTCCTCGGCATGCCTACAAGGGACACAGTTGGTGCCTCATCCTTTACCTTTCCCCTGCACCTGTCGATGATATGCCCTACACAGAGTGATTGTCACAGGACTGCCCCCTGGGATGCTGGAACCTACTTTTCCAGTACACGCAGAGAGCAAGGAATCTGAGAATCAAATACCTCCCAGGGCAGCAGCCCTTTACCATGACTGATGGAGAAGGCATGGCAGGGAAGAAATACTCCTGTGCCCTCACCCTGGTGGGACAATGCTGAAGTATGATCTTCACTGGAGAAGCGTGGAGAGCATCGCATCACCATGAGACTGGACAGTTTCCTGGGATTTGATCTGATACCCACTCTTCCCTTTCACTCTCACTTCCTCACAGGTCACCTGCTTATTTCCTGGGACCTCTTCCTAATAAATCCCTTTCCCATAAATCCCCATATCAAAGTCTGCTTCTGGGGAACCAACCTAAGACATTTGTTATTGTTATTGGTGTTTCTGGCAGTAGAACTTTCAAAGTGAAATAAGCCTTGAGGGTTATTTTGAGAGCATCTCAGAGGAAACAGAGCACTTGGTCAAGTCCATTCAGTCTTGGGAAGAGGGAGAAGAAAAGCATGTAAATCCTTGTAAAGCCATAAGGAAGAAGAAAGGCCCACTGAGACCTGCTTAAAGCTAAGGAGGGGCTGTCAAGAATATACAACTGGGAGAAAATTCAGGGAGTGGCCCCATAAAGAGAAGAGAATGTCCCTCAGGACTCTATGTCTTGCATGTCTGGCGCAAGGCCCCACACAGAATGGGCACCATGTAAAAGTTTGTTAAACAAATCCAAGTGGGGGTTATTATGCATTCGCAGTTTCAAGTCAATCCTTGGCTTCCTTCATAATCAGTCGTACCTTCATATAACTCTTAAGTAGAAAGTTGAAGGTCTGATTTCCAGAGGAAACATTTAAGAAAATCCACTAACAACAAACAAGCACAAAGCAACAAACACAGATAGTCTTATAGAGAATTAGCCCAAAAGCCTTGGCACACTTGAGCGGTGAGGTGATATTTTCTAAGACTCCATGGACCAGACGCTATATATAGTAACTTAACTCCATCCCAGCCAACTCTGTGTCTCAAGTCTTCTTCCAGTCTTCACTAATGGTCTGCTAACAAACTGCACAGTTTTTAGAAGGGAGAGAGATAATACGTATTCAACACATATTTACGGTGAGATTTAGAAATGGACAGGATACCAGGGTGCCCAGAAGCATCAGCTATCAGGTTCTTCACCTCTTGTGGCTTCATAAAACAGGTAGGAATGAAGACACCACCCGAATAAATTCTACAGCTTGCAGATGATTTTACATGGGCTTTGCTGTCTCTCATAATAACCAAGTAAGATTGAGAGGAGGTATTATTATTATTATCATTATCATTTTTATCCCCAGATGGGGATAATAACCTGTGTGTAACCTCCTTAGAGTCACACAGTGGTTAAGAGGAAAAGATCAGGCAGAAACTCTGATCTTCTGACTCAAAATTCCAAGCACTCTTCACTGCAGAGCAGAGTCAGGGAGGTCAAGGGGGGAAGGAGAATTGAAGAGAAGACTCCATCCTGAACATCCTCAATCCTTGAGACAGGACTAGGGATGAGAATTCTCTTTCAGCATCAACGCAATATGAAAACCCTTCTAGGTGCTACCTGCCAGATCTTAACAGCATTAATTCTGCCCTCAAACAGAAGATCAGTATGATTTTCTCCAGAAAAAGAGAAGGAAAAAACACTCTATTACAGTGTTTCTCAAACTTCAGCTGTGTCAGAATCACCTGGCAGAGCCCAAGCACCAGAGTTTCTCATTCAGTAGATCTGGGGGAGTGGGGACCCAAGAATCTGCATTTCTAACAAGCTCCCAACTGATACTGCAGTGTTGGCCCCCAGGACCACACTTTGAGAACTATTGCTTTATTCTAACCAAAGCGTTTGGTTTTTTGTTTTGATTTGTTTGTTGTCTGTGTGCTGCCGCACCAGATATTGCAGCCCAGGCTGCATCCCCCTCATAGCCAGCAAACACTCTCTCCCTTGGGATGAGCTAATGTCCTTTTCTGTGTTTTATTAATTTGTCACAGAACCACATAATCAGAGAGGGAGCAGATTGCTAGTTTACCAACACGTGTGTAGATTTTATGCCTGCAGATTTTTGACACCTCCATTTTATCCTTTAAAATGTCAGCATGTTCTCTCTACAAACTGGGAAATTCCATTTCAGCTCCTCCATAATTTCATGGTGCAAACTTGAAAACATTACAAAGAGGAAGAGGTGGGTTTCCATGTGAAGACAGCCATTTCTTAAACCAATTATATGTACAAACACCTGACTCCCTATCGCATTTATGAGAGTCAGGTGAGACTCTCTTGACAGGTGCTGGGAGCCTAAACTCCAGCTTGGTTTGTAAAGAATGAGGGCTTTAAACAAATGAGTTGTGATTATGCAGCTTGAGTCAATATGTAAAGGTAATAAATTCTTCTTTATTTAGTCACAAAGGAAGACATTAGTCAAGCCTAATGCACACTTTATATTTAACAAGGGAATTAATTAGGGGATAATGACTAAGAAAGAGATGTCTAAAGGACACACCCTGTAGGAATAACTAAAATAAAGGGAAGCAAGAAAGGTAGAGGAAAGGAAAATTGATTGTAGTCATATTTCCCAAGTTCAAGAACTGCTGTGTGTGGCCTGAAAATGGCGTTCTCTGTGGGCCATCGATCACTGTGCGGAGTTTTATCTACTGGAGTCTATCAAGGAAATGAGCAAAAAGAACAAGATGGGGAGCAGCCAGTCTGCAAGGAGATATCTGACAGCTCAGGCCCCGGGAGGTGAGTTATTTCTACACGTTTCCCAGTGATCACCGCATTAATCCAACCAGAATCGTCCCAGAACCACAAGGAGGGGAGCAAGCAGCTGGCCTTTCACTGAATACACCGAGGGTCAGCGTTGGCTCTGGCAGGGAAAGATGAGCAGAGCATCAAGAGAAGCAGACGAAGTTTTGCAGAATGCGACAAGCCTATAACTCATGAGACAGAGTTAAGACTGATTTTTTTCTATTCCTGGGGAGTAAACTCAGTATATGCTCTAGATCGTCATTACTGTTAGAAAGGTAATGAGATCACACATTTCGTGGATGAAGGATGGAAGGATGGGAGAATGGATGGATGGATGGATGGATGGATGGAACAGTTCTTAGTAAATGAAAACTTTCAGCCACCACTAATTCTGCCAGACTTCGACTTCATCGAAAGTTTAATTTCACAAAGTGGAGAATTTAATTTTTAATCACAATCTCACAATTGCATCTTGATCAAGAACAAATAAAATAAAACTTATCTCTAGCAGGTTATAAATCTATCTCAGATAAAAAAAAATATTGCTGCTAAGTATTATATCCCCTTAAAGTATGTGGAAGGATTTCTGCCCACTGCTTTTCCTCCCCCTTCATGTCACTGTTTGTTCTTTTTGGCATTATCTGAAAGTGGGACGCATCCCTCAGCATGGAAAATGATAGTTACATTAGTAACAAACCTCACTTAATGTAATTGAGGAAGGTTTTTGAGAACAAAAATTAAATGATTAGACAAGGCTTCTGTGCTAGAGATTTATTTCCCATTAGCTCCAAAGAGCTGTCCAAGGTTCCCCCACCCTGTGAAATGTGCTCCTTTCTGAACCAACATTTTTTCATGGGGTCTCTAGCTCACATGCAGCTACAAAAGTTATAAATGATCCCTTTGGCCACACATCACATTACTTTAAACTTGGTTTCAGTGTTCTGCCAGAAGCACAGATATCTTGGATATCCCCTGGCAGCTATTTGCTGTTACTACGCTATGCATCCTGTATGGCGCCCTGTCTGCCACCTGTCATGGTGCTTACCCTGGCTTCACCTGAACTTCTCCAGAGGTGGAGAGTTCACTGGTTCATGGACCAGTACTCCTCAAACGTCAATGTGTATCCAATTACCTGGACATTTTGCTAAAATGCAAATTGATTCAGTAGATCAGGGGCGGGAGAGGCTGAAATTACACATTTCCAACAGGGTCCCATGTGATGCTCGTGTTACTGATCTGTGGACGTTTATAGTAGCAAGTAACTAGACAATAATGTCCCTTCAAATTCTGCTTTTCAAGATAATATAGCATTAATTCCAACCTGGGAAAGGCAGGGAAGGAATTATTGTTTCCACTTAATACATGGATACCTGAAGTGGCAGATCTCATTCTGATAAATACACCTGTACTTCTGCTCACATAATATGTCAACATCGGAGTCTCAGTGGTTTCCTGGTGAGACATTTTTTGTCTGTTTCTAACCGTCCATGTCACTTCTACAGTTTAGATTCACAGTCAATGTATTCCAAAAATTTGGACTGGAATAATCCTCAAAACATTAATGTACAGTGATACATTAGTCACAGGGGAACCTTGTTAAAATGCAGACTCTGATTCAGTAAGTATGGGTTGGGGTCTCAAATTCTGCATTATTAACAGGCTCAGATGATACCAAGGCTGGTGTAGTCTTAGGTCTACACTCTGAGTGGCAAGAGTTTTAGACCATTCCCCCTTCTGACTGCTCTACACACATTGATCTTTATATCAGTAAAGCTTCTTATGCTGCTAATGACAGGAAACGTAACTCCAAGTGGCATTCAAAATGAAAGAAATCTATAGTCTTTTACAGTTAAAAAAAATCCAGTGATTATATATATTTCAGGTTAGGTTTGATCCAGCTGTTCAATGATGTCTCCAATTATTATATTAAGTGACCATTTGACTTACGCTACTTGGCTGGTATGGTCCACATGTGCATATGTGTATGGCATGAACGTGCTACCAGGTGAAGTCAGTGTTTAGATGCTTTTTTTTTTTTTTGCTAGGACAAAAGTTGAGGTGTCCTTTCTTGTCAGAACTGAATTGCAAGTGGATTTTCTTGGGTTGAGAGGAAGCCTTTGTGACATGATTTCTGAAAACTGCTTCTATTCTATGATTTAGTGATATGAAAGGCTTCCAAGAACTTAGTCATTATTAGAAGGCAAAGAATATTATGAACTTAAAAACTTCCACAAACATACAAATTCTTATCTCCTGCCTTCAGATTGAACCATAAATCACCAGTTAGTTTACAAATTTTTAAAGCCCCATTAAAGATTCTCAAAACTCTCTGCCAATATTTAATAACCCTCCCTAAACACATATAACTTTCCTCTCTTGTGTTATTTATTTATTTTTTTTAGTTCACAGCAACCTCAAACTCCTGGGCTCAAGTGATCCTCCTGCGTTAGCCTCCAGAGTAACTGGGAATATAGGCGTGCACCACCATGCCCAGCTAACTTTTTTCTATTTTTAGTAGAGACAGGTCTTGCTCTTGCTTAGGCTGGTCTTGACCTCCTGACCTCAAGCTATCCTCCTGCCTCAGCCTCCCAAAGTGCTAGGATTACAGGCATGAGCCACCATGCCTGGCCTCTTGTATTCTGTTTAGCTGAGGGGAACTCTCAACTTCTTTTTCTGCTACCTCTACTTCTGGTCTTTCTTTGTTTTGATTTGGTAAGATTAAGTCATCCTTAATGAGGTACACTGGACCATTTTCAAAGCATTGGAGCTACTAACCAATAACTTCAAAAAAATTAATGGGGCGGGGAAGTAAAGACAAGAGTTTTTGTTTCCTTTAAATGTGTTGTATTCTTCTTAGTCTGATCATTCCAGTCCTCCCATTCTGAATTCTGAAGTGTCTGCAATCTCAACCCTGATTCTCATTTACCTTTGATGTGGAACAAAACTTGCCAAAAGGAAGAAAAGAAGTTTTATATTTCTATTTAAAAATGCCATGACATTTTGCATTCTGCAGTGAATGCACAAACTTGCAAGATTATGTTGATGTGATGGTGCGCTGCTATTGCATCCAGGAACTGAAATGGAAGAAAAATGCAAATATTTTCGCTAAATGAAAGTGAGGAAAGATACTTTTTTTATAATTTTGGATCTTTACTCTATTTTTCTTTTCTTGAATGATAATATGCAGTATTTTCTAGTTATTTATGGTAAGGGATATTTTTGGAAAATTATTAGCAATGCAGATATGACAATCTTTGGGTACATTTTATTAGAGAGGTTTTTAAGTATGTAATGACTCATCTATGATATTTTATGGGCTTTCATAAATGGGTCATTTGTCCAGATAAGAAATTTAGTTGTACAATGAACATAGAGTTATATTTAGATCTTAATCACACAGGCCAGACCCACCAGCAAAGTCATTAGACATAATAATTCCTGAACTTCCCAGAAGAATGAACTGATCGTGGGGAACCTCACTGGGACCATTTTTCTGGCTTTAAGAGGTCTGAAATCTTGCCCTGCAGAGTCTCAATAATTTAAATGGTGCTACATTCTCTACTAAGATGCCAGAGAGCTGTCAATTTCCAGATGGAAAACAGAATCTGGGTCTACAGAGGTTTCAAATTTGGAAAATCAATGCAAATATCTGGGAAAAACAACCAAAATGGAAATCATTTTAGACAACGGTTTTCTTTAGCCCACAATGTGCTGATGCTTTGTTCCATTTGCCTCTATGTTGTAGTTTCTAGTATCTACAATCGACTGACAAGAAACGGCATAGTCAAAAGGCAGCACATAAAAGGTATTAAATCTCTCTGTTAAATGAACTGGATATATTCTTGATCTTTCCTCTTCCTTATTTTAGCTTTTTTAAAAAATAATGCATGTGCAAAATTAAATCCCTTGAACTTGCTTAACCTCTGCTTTGTAGGTCCTCATGTGTCTCATTAACACAAATAAAATTAGAGGGTGTTCTGAGGTCCCCACTGCTAGCAACAACTAATATTATTTACAGCTCTTTTCCAACAGTACTTGCCCCTTTTGGAAAAATCATGAGAAACTAATTACGATCAATTTAGCATCTGAACTTTACAAGGCATTCTTTCTCACCCACTAGATAGTGAGAATTTGTAACAATGGAGAAGGCAGGGAGGAGAGTGTTGGGAGGTGCTGAGAACCTCTGTGCAGCCACAGGTGCATCGAGAGGCACAAGGATGCCCACAGAAACAGCTGGAGTGGTGCCACTTCCAACACCCACTCCCAAGATTCTGTGCAGCACTCAGGATTAAGCCCTCTGTGCCTGAACTCCTACAGACCTGGAGGAACAGGCGGCTTAATCCTGGTATTCAGTTTGCATGAGTAGCAGAGGGGTATTATAGATTGGAAAATGAAGAATGAGGTTGCAAGAAAATAGATGTTTCCCATTCGGTCATATTTTTCTTCCAGCTCCATACAGAGTTTCAAAAACTCAAAAGTAGCCAAAGCATAAAATTATCACAATTTTTAGATAGAGTGTGATGTGCTAAGTAATTTGGGGACAATTCTAATATCAACCTTACTAGGCTAACTGTTATATGTAATGGTTGCTATAAGATTTATTCATATCTATACACTCATAGTTTTATCTATAGGATAAAGTATAGAACTGATAAGAAAGTTTAATGAAATCTCTATAGCAGGATGTAGCCTCTCAAAATTTATCTGAAAAGGGGGAATTTGATGAGGAGATGAGGAATAAGACTTTCAAAATCTGATTTTGTTCTTCATTTGCAGGCAAAATCAGTTTTGGCAAATTCCTAAATAAAACATTTAACAAAGTAAAAGCAGCAAAACTATATGTGAAGAATATTAAAATTCTCTTTACCAAAACTTTAGACTAACAATAATAGAAAATTTCAAATTAATGCAATATTTTACCAGGAAAGGCAAATCATGATTTTTAAAGAGATTCTGTCTTTGAATATTGTCTGGGTTGTAATTTAGTTTTAAAAATCTGTGTGTGTGTGTGTGTGTGTGTGTGTGTACACTCTGAAGAAAGTTAATTAACATATAATACTCTAATCAGTTATTTACCCTCCAAAGATGGCTACATCAATTGTTATTATTATTTAATAGCAAGAGGTTAATTAATAAGCAAATGAGATGCAAGAAATGTCTTTATTGGTGAAAGTCGTGGCGTTCAAGATATGTGGTTGCCTAGAAAGATTACAAGGGCACACTCACCCTTGCATGAGAGATGTGTAAGAATCTAGAGTCTCTGGCAATAAGGCCTTGGAAGCCAAGCCAAAGTCCAGAGCTCTGTCTGGTCCCACGAAGTTTGGCTACTCAAAATTAGCTTTTCCTGTAAGGTGTTTGTTAGAGTGCTTGCAAATGGAAGGATATCACTAAGTTCACAGGATAAAATAGATTATCTTTTGTGGCTACTTGCTATTGGATGTTTTGTGTGTGTGACAGAATTCAGTCTGAACTACTTGTATTGTAACAGAGTTTGGTACGGCTGTGAGAGATCAGTAGAAGATTTTTCACCTCCATTTTTACCATTACCAGATGCTAATAATATTCTCTGAGTGGTCTTGATGATTGGTGATGGAGCTGAAAGTTGTGGGCAGAAGCAAAATAACAAAGGTATAGGTTGCTGGAGAGACTGACTCAGCAGCAGGTATGAGATAGCTGGTATTCCCCAAATATACCTCAGAAGGAAAGCAACCCATGAACAAAGGGAGACATGATTGTTTTTTCAATCTAATTAAAAAATATACAATATATTACCAGCTCAAAAATTAATGTTACCATAAAGTATATTTCTCTTTGTTAAGATCCATTAGATCACAGTAAGTACTAGAAAGCTACAACTATACAATAGTTTCAGGGTTTGGGGAGGGGTGGGGTAAGTTGGATAAGGCTCTTTTTCCGCTGAAATTTGTTTGGAGACAAAAATCTCTCCCTGTTCCCCAGACTAGAGTACAGTACTGTGATCATGGTTCACTGCAACCTCAATCTCCTGAGCTCAAGTGATCTTCCTGCTTCAGCCTCCTGAGTAGCTGGGACTACAGGTGTGCACCACCACACTTGGCTAATTTTTCTATTTTTGGTAGAAACAGGAGTCTCACTCTTATTCAGGTTGATCTCAAATTCCTAGCCTCAAGCGATCCTCCTGCCTCAGCCTCTCAAAGTGTTAGGATTACAGGCATGAGCCACAGCACCCAGCCTTGAAACTTTTTCTTCCATTACATTTATTCATGCCAGTTTGATAAGAATTTCCTCTAGCTTTAAAGTGTCTTTACTATTTCTTAATCATTTTATCTATCTATCCTCAAAAAATCTTAACAGAGTAATTAAAAGGAAAGAAGAATGCATTTTTAAAAAGAAAAAAAAGTGAGAGGAAACGAGGAATAGACTCAGACCAAGACAGAAAACAAGTGTGCCAGGTGCTGGCAGCCAATTGAATACCCCAGGTTTCAAGGTTGTACTTGAGTTTGTTAACTTAGTTCAGCCAGTCTTGGTCATCACTCTAATTTTATGTTTAACACATGCTGTTGATGTTCCACCCATGGCCCCTTGAAGCTCACTGTTGCCATGCACACCAGTCCCTTCTCATTGCAAACCTCTGTGACTCTCTGGCCATGGATGAGTGATGAAAGGAAGGTGACAATGCTGAGATGTGCTTCATGCAGCTATCAGAAGTTCCCCATGGGACTGAGCCCTCCTCTATAATCTGTTCAATAATGTACCTGTATTGGCTTCCTGCCATTCACTTCCCCACTTCATATCAGTGCATCCTAGTATCACCAACAAAATCAGCTACAAGTATTTAGCTAGTCTCCATGTCCGCTTTTGGGGAAACCCAGCCTCGAACAAGATACATGTGCTCAAGTTAGGAACATATTAAACGAGTGTTCTAAACCATCTTTATTCTCCTAGAGACACACAAAAAAATAGCCCCTTCCCTTTATTGCTATTTCTGCATTCTATTGTCACATTCTGGTCCTCCCACTTGGAGGAATTACCAACTGCAGCATTGTGACTCCTAGAAATTCATATAATCACTATTCAAGAGGAAAAATGCAAAGTAAAATCCTTCCCTACTACTTAATACACAGAAAATAAAGGCAAGTAAGAAGAGAAGTGAAATCTTTGCCAAGCCTGGTGCTCAATCATTCTAATTTAACCATAAAAATGACGAGGGAGAGCTTTAGGAGGTGTATCATGCATCATTTGGTTCCGAGTAGAGGTTATTTTATTGCACAAAGCCCCACAGAGTGTCCATTCGTACACAGCTGATCTATATCCAAGCAAAACTAACTTTCATGGGAGCTTTAACATAATAATAACAATAACAAAATTGATTTTGTTACAGCTTTAATTATCAGTTGTAGGAAAGGTAAAGAAGAAAAGAGGCTCGATGCATTAATATCACTCTTCTTGGAATTGAAACAAAGGGATAAAAATCCCTCAACTGGATGATCTGGTGGCAACTAGTTACTGCGAAATCAAGGAGCTCTCCCCGAAGCAGGATAGATAAAATGATCCCATTTTCACAAACCAAGATGCTTCACCTTTTAAAAGATTCCCTCCAGATTTCCTTTGCCAGACATTCTCAAAGATAAATAGAAACATGACTCTCAAATATTTACAACTCTCGGCACCACGGAGCTCTTTCTTTTCCATAATGTTTTGTGTATTTATATAGCGGCACACTCACTGCCACTGAAATATGCTCTCTCTGGAGGGTAAGGGCCGGAGGGTCGTCTTTAATGTGGTTTTATTCCACTGATCTCAGTGGCTGAATGGAAGGAAGAGCTTTTCATTTAGTGAGGACTTTGCCCTGATTCACTTCTTCCAGCATCTTCACGTGCTTTGTCCCTATATCGTTTAAGGTCAAAAGGAAGAAGAGGAGATGTGGCCTGCATGGGACAGTAGATAAAAAAAGAAAGAGAGACTTAAAAAAGTAAAGGACTGTCATAGAAACATGTATTTTTATTTTATTAGGTCTAATACAAACCTCTATAAGCAAGTGAATACTACCAAGGCTATGAGCTATAATCAGATAAATGCTGTCAAATACTCTAAGGCCTTCCACTTTGCACAGCTAGAATCTGTCATCTGTTGATGCCAGGAGGTTAAGCTGAGGTTTGTAAAGGACTCTGCAGAGGAGGGTATTTGTGTCTGAATCATAGATTTCCCAAGAGGACATCCTGCCTACAGCATTGCAGAGTTGATTTTTTTCTTACTCCCCCTAAAAAAGTTTCTGTCTTCAGATTCGTGGGATCCTTAAAATCTTACACAATACTTGCACATTTCCTGCCTTGCATTGCCTAGGTATTAAAAACAAACAAACAAACAAACAAAAACCCCAGCAAATTGAAATGACCACACTGAGTCCTGTTTCTTAATGGAATATTTAGAAATAGGACTGTCCTGAAGCTGGATTTTGTGGTATTGAGGACACTGGGCTGAGAGATCTTTGGGTGTTGCTGTCACTAATTAGCTGCGTGACCTCCCCGAGGAAATCACTTCATGTCTCTCTGGACCTCAGTTGCCTCACATGGACAATGAAGATGTCATACTAGCTAATAAGTAAACTCCTTCCCTAGTCTGATGTTCTGCGATTCTAATAAACATAGCTAATCTTTACTGAGCACTTATCATGTGCCAGGTAGTGTTCCAAAAATATTAAATGTGTTACTTATTTAATACTTATTTAATTCTCAAAACTAGCCCATAAAATATGTACTACTATTAGTATTGGTCTCGTTTTATGGATGTGTTGGATGCCTAGTGAGTAGCAGTGTCTTGACCAGATAGCCTGCCTCTAGAGTAGGGGTCCCCAACCTATAGTGAGCTGTATAATTATTTCATTATATACTACAATGTAATAATAATAGAAATAAAGTGCACAGTAAATGTAATGGGCTTGAATCATCCCCAAACCATTCCCTGCCTCCCTGGTCCAAGGACAAAATTGCCTTCCATGAAAACAGTTCCTGGTGCCAAAAAGGTCAGGGACTGCTGCTCTAGACTATGTTCTCTTAAGCACAAGGCTAGACTTCCTCTCTGGCCATCTCTATATCCTCCTTAATGCTGTCCTAAGAGTAAAAGACCCATAGTCACAGAGTTTCTCAGGTTGAATTCTCTCCAAAGCAGACACTTGGACTAGGATTTTGGAAAAACTATTTTATTTGAGAGATAATTCCAGAAAGCTCTGTAAAGAAGAGTGAGACAAGGATATAAGGGAAGCCAGTACAGTGTACGCTAGTGAATGGGTTTCCACTGTGGGCAACTGGTTCTCAGTCCTGCCAGGGGTGCTCTGAGGAACTGTGCAGAACAAAACTTTTCCATGGAGGAGTGATTTAGCAAGAAGAGTATTTATCCACCAACTCCCATCCCTAATTGGCTAACTGTCTGCATTTCTGGCTTGCCTGTGCTTGAGCACAAACTCGAATCCTGAGAATGCCTCCAGGCCTGAGTCTTAGGAAGTTTTCAGCAAGTAAAACAACTAGGTAGTAACCACCTGAGTAGGCTGAGGGGCGAGGATAAAGTACTGACAGCATCTGCTACCCCCGGCCAGGTGGTGCAGAAGCCAGCACTCATACCCAGGTCATTTGGCTCCAATCCTTGGTCTCTGAACAGGCAAATCATCTATGTTGATGACTGTGTAGGCTGAAAAGTTACCACGGGGAAAAACAGCCTTGCTCAATCCCCCTCCAAGCATCTCTGTGCCAATCAGGCTTCTGTCTGGTGCAAGGGAAGAATCCTGAACCATTCTCTTGTCTGCTTTAATTCGAGACTCGACACATCTCATGATTTATAAGAGGCCTAAGATACTTAATGAGCTTGATCTATGCCTTGAGCTAACAACACCTCCCTGTGCTCAGCTGTTATCGATTAAAAATAAACATGGGCTTTGTTTACTCTGGACAATTTGTCTTCTCCAGAAATGTTCCATTAGCTATTAGACTCATTTTCAAGTTCAATTGCCAAACCTAGAAAAGTTTGTATAAATGCAAAATGATACGTGTCTGCCATTTACCCTCAAGTTGAGGGCATTTAAAAATATTTTAAGCAAAAATTTGTCTTTTAATTAAAGAATAAAACCCAGTCTGCTCTTATTACTCTGTAAGATAACATTTCACTAGTAAAAGACATTCCCCAAGGATTCTAATAAAGAGGACAAATATATGATTATGATATGATTAATCCATATTAAAGATTCTCTTATAAAAGAAGGTCAGTAAAGCTCATTTGGTAGCATGCTTAGCTTTGAGCCAGGAGGTCTAGGGTTGTTAGTGTTTGACATTTATAGACCTGGCAGCAGAATATGATGAAGTACTTGAGTGAGCAAACTGGACATGACCTAACAGCCCAATAAAACCATGCTGGACACTTGCTCTGAGCATGGCAGTCACTTAGTCATCCTAGCCTCACCTTGCATTGCAGGTGATTCGAATGTAAATGACAACTGCATCCAACTACCTCACTGGGTTCCTGTGAAGACAAGATGACCAAATGATTAAGGGCAGAGGGATCCATCAGTGAATAGATCTCTCAAGGCCAAAGAAGACAAACCTCTCCTCTCCGAAGTCCCCAGACTCATATTCCTTTGGGCAACCAGGTAGACAGTAGACTACTCTTTGTAGTCACTTAGTGAGTTGATCATCATGTACTCACTGAGACCTTACTGTGTGCCAGACACTAGGCAGTGCTGGTGTTATTTTGATGAGCAAACCAGACAGGGTGTCAACCCTCAACAACTTTAAAATCTGGTAGGAAAATATAATTGAGTGAAAGAATCACACCAGGGTAAAACCCATAAGAGTTGTCGAGAAGGGGAATTGCACGATAACAAAAGAATGTACAGTTAGTGATTGGACTTGACTTTTAGGGTGAGCACAGGAAGATTTCTCTGCAGCAATGACATGTGAGCTAAAATCTATAAGATGAGTAGGAATTAACTAGACAGCAGTTTAAGGGAACGGCATTCTCCGGGAAGGGGATACAAATGCAAAATCCCTGTGTTGGGGAAGGGTACAGGGGCTGGGACAGAGCTAGAGCTCGGACTCTGAGAAAGCACAGCACAAGATGAGGCCAGAAAGACTTAATTAAGGACTTTTGCTTTTATCCTATACAGATGCTCATCTGAGAGTGTTTTCCTATTGCTTCTGAAGGCTGCCCCACACTGCTGTGCTGGTTCCAATCATAAGTCCCTTTGGGCAGTATGAAATGTTTGAGGGTGGAGACAAGGCCTTATTTGTTTTTGCCTCCTCCAAACTTAGTACCATAACTGGCACAATCTATCTCTTTTTTAATTAAGATAAAATCCAATAGCATAGAATTCACCATTTTAACCATTTTGAAGTGCACAACTCAGTGTTTTTTTTCTATACTCATAAAGTTGTGTGACCATCACTACCATCTAATTTCATAACACTTCATGACTCCAAAAAGAAACCCCATATTCAGAGGCCAGTCCCCATTCTCCTATGCTCCAAGCCCCTGACAACCATTAATGTATATTCTGTCTCTATGGATTTATCTATTTTGGACATTTCATGTAAATACAATCATACAATATGTGGCCTTTTGTATCTGGCTTCTTTCTCTTAGCATAATGTTTTCAAGGTTCACCTATATTGTAGCAAGTATCAGTACTTCATTCATTTTTATGGCTGAATAATATTCCATTGTATAAATATACCACATTTTGTTTTCTCATCAGTTGATGGACATATGGATTGTTTCTTCTTTTTCATTGTTGTGAATAATGGTACAGTGAATGTTTGTGTATGAGTTTTTGTTGAGCATCTGTTTCCAATCCTCCTGGAATCCTATGTGTTGGAGTAGAATTTCTGGGTCACATAGTGACTCTATGTCCAATTTTTTCAGGAACTCTCCATCATATCTGTCTACCTGCCAGCATCTTCACTTTCTCTCTTCATGATGGTTAATTTTATGGGTCAACTTGGGAGGCCATGGTGCCCAGATATCTGTCAAACACCAGTCTGTATATTGCTGTGAAGGTATTTTTTAAATGAGATTAATATTTAAATCAGTAGACTTGAGTAAAGCAAGGTGGGTTTATCTCATCAAGTCAGTTGAAGGGCTTCAGAGAAAAAAGAATGATTTCTCCAAGAAAGAGGGAATTCTGCCTGCTCTCTGCCTTCAGATTGTGACTACAACATTAACTCTTTCCTGTATTTCCATCCTGCCAACCTACCCTACAGAATTTGGACTTGTTAGCCTCCAAAGTTGTGCAAGCCAACTTATTAAATTCTCTCTCTCTATGTGTGTGTGTATTTATGTTTGTGTGTGAACACACACATACACAGAGCCTACCAGTTCTGATTCTCCAGAGAGCCCTAATATACTGCTGTTATTATAGAAGGGCTAGCTATGTTCCCAGAAAAATCCAGTCCTCTCACCAGATCCCAGACGCTTTGTGCCTACTCAAAGACATACAAGCACTTCTTCCCTCTGTCTTCTATGTCATCAGTTTGTGTTTTGTTTTGTTTTACTGCTAGATTATTAGTGTCACCAGTTATATCTCCCATCATAAAATATCTCCTTCTCTAGCCTCCTTGGAGGAATAGGTGATCTCAGATCCGGGGCAGAAAATGTACAAAGTAAGCCTGAAATGTCTTGTCACAGAACAGACCAAGAAAGCTATCAAAAACTACTAGGATCATGTCTTAAAGACTCAGGAGCCAATTTGAATAGGTTCTTATTGGCCAGTGATGGCATGGTTGGAATACAGATAAGCATAATAAGACAACAGATTGAACACACCAAATAAGTTTAAATTCATGTGCATGTTTCTTAATGACATGCAAAAGTGAAATTATTGGTTACCTTTAGCAAATATTAACACTAAGAAACCAACTAATTATTTTGGAAATTGGCAAATAAACAACATATGAGTCATTTTCCTGCCTTTCCTATTTGAGTGTAACTCTGAGTAAACTAACGGTTGATGAAGGTAAGGTTTTCTTTATAGAATTATTGCAAATAATAAATGAAGAAGGAATGATAGAATTAGAATGTTGCCCTTTTACAACTCTTAATAAAATGGTGTATGTGTATGTATATATACATACATAGATAAACATATATGTAACACACAAATAGGTATGCATATTAGTATGTATGTACGTGTATGCATTTGCAATTTATATCCTGGATCTACTTTATCTGTAAAGTAGTGCCTCTATCAGATAGAGGCACTATAAGGGCCAGAGGAACATGTTAAATGACACTAAAAATGTCATTAGCAAAATCTTGATTATGAGATACTCTACAGAACAATCTGATTTTTTCAACAAATAGATTGCAGGAACAAAGAAAGGAGGCGAGAAGAGAGGGACAGAGAGAGAATGAGAGAGAGAGAGAGAGAGATTAAAACAGATTTAAGACAGAATAGTTGCTACTTCCAGAGAGAGTGGTAATCTATTAAGAAAGAGCATGAGGAAATGTGGGGTGTTGAATATGTTCTATATTTTGATCTGGATAATAGTTATGTAAAAATTCATTGAGCTGTATACCTTAGATTAGTTTAATTTTCTCTTTACTCTATGCACAGTATACTTCAATAAAAATTTGAAAAAGAAAGGGACTAACTCAAAAGACACATCAACTACATGCAACATATGGACCTTATTTGGATCGTTATTTAAACAAATAAGCTGAAAATAAATGAAACAACTGGAGAAATATGAATTATGACTGAATATTTACTCATATTAATGTGTTATGAATGTGTTTCTTGGTAGAGTCTCTATCTTTTGGAGGTGCATTCTGAACTCTTTATGGATGGGATGATATGATGTCCCACAAGTGAGAGGCAATGGTGCTGGAGGGGTTGCACACATGAGGATATAAGTCACTCAGAGGGACAGCAAGTCTTGGAATAGAGAGGAAGGAAGCCTGTGGGTATTAAGCCAAAGTCTTCAGTAAGCGAAGGTCAGTGTGCAGAAGTGGGTACATAACAAGGGAGGTAGTTCAAAGGCATAAACCTCAAAGGGACAGAATTTTTACAAGCAGGTAGAGTAGTAGCTGTCTGAAACAGCCAGGATACATTAACTTCACCTCTTTGCCCAGAGGTTGGAGAAGGTAAAAAAATAAATTGTCACCCTAATACCCGATTCTACTCTCATTGTCACACATGGCCTGCTCCCTGGTACAGTTCCTTAAGCATTTAACATCTGCTGCCTTATTAATTACAATATTTGCTCTAAAATTTGTCCTCTTATCTACATAGTAGCACTAAAAACAATTTTGTCAATGACATTCACTTTAAGTATGACCCAGAACAAAAAATAAATAAGATATTGAGGGAAGAGCAAATCAAATAAGTTAAATACATTATATATAAAATCAAAATCCTGTTAATAAATTTCTGTCAAGATATCCCCACTCATAAAAAAACCTTAGAATTATTCTAAAAGTGAATGCACTATGGTTGTCTACAGCCCATCTAGGACAATTTCAAGCACTATAAAGATGGGAACATACTATTGTGTAGTAAGCGTTGGCTCTCCCTATAAATTTCCAAATAGCTGTGTCCACTGAATAGGCATCAACTCTGAATCATGACTATTTCAGTCCTGGAAGTAGATCTTTAGTGAATAAAAATTGCTCTTATTCTTCTCTTGCCCTATTGATCCATACATTTCTTTGTAAGCACCACCATAGTTAATATGAGTGGCTTAAAAATATGAATTTATTTTTTATCTCTTAACAGGTAAAGACATTATTCCACAAATTTATTAACGTCCTGAACTTGTTCTTGTTTCTGTCTTTCATCCTTAGGGTGGACCTTCCATCACAGTGGTCTCCATCTCCAGCCCCAGGGCCTACGTTCTAAGCAAGAAGGAGGAGGAAAGGATAAGGAAGCACGGGCATTGCTCATACAAAGAAACAAGTTTTTTTTTTTTTACAAAATCCCCAGAAAGCTTACACTTAGACTGAATTGTCCAGAACCATGACAATCACACGAAAGGAGTCTGGGAAATGTGTTTTTGTTTTTGTTTTCTTTTAATAGTGGGTATATTTTCATCCCAAATAAAATTGGGGTTCCATTATTAAGGAAATAGTAAAAGTGGATATTACATAGAAAACTAACAGTGTTTTTCATACTTGTATAATACAACCTCATACACATACACACCCAAACACACTTGGATATGCAAATATATTAAAGAGTGCATTATAGAAAATATTAGAACAAATACTATTTTCTCTATTTTCCTCTCTGTGTATCACAAATCTATTAAGAAGACCTTCCTTAGGATCATTGGTTTATTATTGCTCTTGTATTTCTCTTGACATATTTAAATATCTTATGCCTTTCATACACATAGGAAATTAGTCTAAATTTGCATGGACTGAGATACCTAATTAAAATGGAAAGCCTTATTCATATCAAAATATGCCCTTTGGGGAGAAAAGATACACAGCAGTGGAGAAGGACCATATATGCAGTGTCAAGTTAGTTTTATTTTTGCATTTCTTTCTTCTTTGCTCTTTTCCCATTTCCTAAATACGTCCTCCCAGAAAAATTGCCATGCGCTCACTCTTCTGAGCTTCCTTCCTCATGACTGCTCACATATTCATTCTTTTCAAATTTGGTACCTTTTGAAACAACCATGAAAAATATCTGATCTCAAAGATATAAGAGGAAAGATTTTTACATTCAGCCATCCCTATGACTCCCCTGGCCTTTACAGATTTAAGACATTCCCGGGGTATTAATAGAGAAATTTTTCATAATTTTATTATTTAAAATATTTATAGTTTCAATTATGGAAGTAATGGGCAATTTAATTGTATGTATTATAGTCCTAAGTCTTACCAGTGTGTTTACTATTTAGGCAGTTTATAAAATGGAAAGGGTATATGAGGTTCAAGCTTATCTTTTAACTTCCTCTTGCTTTTGCAGACCCTTTGATCAGCCAGGTTCCGGGGATGAACATCTACAGGGCCATCCACATGACACCACTGCCCACTGATGAGAACCTAGGAAATGTAATTGATCTCCCTGGACCCATAGCAGCTGTGTGGCTTGGACCACTGTCGTGAACCTAAGCTGCATTTCTCTTGTCAAGGGAGGTTACTAAGCCCTGGAAAATGCCTCAAAGGAGTATGACGTGATGAAAGCTGCAGAGGGGAAGCACAGTTTGGAAAATGTCACAGCACAATACAGGCAAATTTTCCTATCTCAAAAAGAATAAATCATACTTAGGAAATGTAAGGTTCTCAGCATCCAGAAACTTCATAAAACCTGTGCTGGTTTCAGCCTTGTAGGATGTTCAGCTTCCATCTTTAACCTGCGTCTCAACTATCTGTCATTGAGATCATTCCCCAAGATCTGCATCTATCTGTTGGGTCACCTGTGTCCAGCTCTCAACTCCAACTGGTGGATCCCGGAACTATGACTTCTCTATTGCTATCTATAATCAGCCTCAAAGCCCTTGGTTATTCTTGCTTGATAATTTATTAACAAACATGTATACTATATTCCCATTACTATTCTAAGTACTTTATGATTAAATAATTTAATCCTCATAACAATCCTATAAAGTATTAATGGATACCATTATTATCCTCATTTTTCGAATAAGGAAAACAGAGAGGTTAGGTAATTTTCCCAGCACCAGCTAGCTGGTAAAGAATGGGTTCAGGAGTACACCCAGGCTTTTTGGCTCTAGGCTTTAACCACTAGGAAATCATACCCCATTTCACTGTAGTAAGGGAACTTGACTTTGGAGATCTTGTCAAATTTTACTGATTAAAAACTTTGATGACAGCCCCTGTGAAAAATAGTTGCTCGGCTTTGACTTGGGTTCCTTCTTCCCTTAAGGAATGACAAGATGCCCTCTAGATCTGACATCCAAGTCACCAATGGTCAATCTAATCGCATGTGGCTGGCTTCATGTCCAGCAAAGAGGACAAGTAGATGCTGAGATCTCTAGTTATGAGATTGCTGTGATTTCTCTTTCCTCTCTCGTGGGGCACAAATGAGAAGCCTGTAAGTCTGTCTCTTCATTTTCTTGGCCAGTGCTTCCTGATAAGATCTGGAGGCAAACCAGTAGAGTTGTAAGACCTCAGCCCTCTTGCAAAGTATGTCACTATCATGACGGGGCAGAATATGCTCAAATATTCCAAAAAAAATGTTTTAATTTACTTGAAATGGAATAGAATAAATGAATATGATGGCATCTCAAAACAGTGGGGAGAAGACCCAGAGCTAAGGCACTTGCATCCTTTTCCCGCTCAACTCCTAGCTGCCCTCAGAAGTCTTCCTTATTCCTTATTTTTATCTTAATCCTGCATTCCTGGCTTCCCTCAAAAAGCCAATTTAAATTCAAAAATACATATTGACCTGCCATGGGGTAGGAGGCACACAACTAGGCACCGAGGATGGAAGAGTGAACGAGGCAGCCTTCACGGTAAAGAGCTCAACCCCAAATAGAGATACGAGCTCTTAAAACAAACAAACAAAGAAGCAAACAACAACAACCAAAATTAAAGTGTGTCAGGGGACTTCCAGGAGGGGCAGGCAGCTAAGCTGTGGGGTCAGTGAATGCTTTCAGAAAGCAAGAGGCATCTCTGCTGAAGCCACACTAAGGAGGAAGGTGTCCTAAGGCTCAGTGTTTCCAGCAGAGCTCAGTTCCTTACCCAGAAGCTAAACTGGGGCAGCCACCACACTACCGCAGCCTGAGAAAGAGAAGGAAAATCTATTTATGTTTTATAGGTTGTTTAAATAGGTTTGTTGTTTAAGGGGCAAATATAGGATTATTCTAATCCTTAAGCAGAAGAGCTAAATGAAGGAAAATTCACTTTCTTTTCAACTTCCCAGCTTCTTTTACAGTGGATTTTTTTTGGAGAGCAGTTAAGTGCGAGTCAGCCAGGGTTGTTTCTGGTCACTGCTGGTCACTCAGCATGGGTGGGGCTGTGAAACAATGACCCCGCTCACAGCACAGGGAAGACCCACGTGACACAGAACTGGGATGTTGCTAAGTTTCAGCTCAGATTTTCTTCCTTCTGGGAAGAGTCCCTTGGTGGCTCTTTAACTTAAACAGCACATTTATGCCATTGTAGGGTAACCATTTAATATTCTTTTCTCAGTGCAAGAAAACCAGTCATGACGAGGCCTAAATCTGGAAAGGCATTACATAGTCAACCTTAGTTTTAGAAATAACCACTTAGATTATTAATACTCTTTCTTTCATTTGAAATACTTATACTGCCAGAGAGAAAAGAAAAATCCCATTACTTGAATGGCTCATATCTAGCTATCCTAAAGACTAGACAGATAACAGGCATGAATAAGAGGAGATGACTTTTAAAATTATGTAAGCTGTAGAGAAATAATAAAGAAATTAAGGAGGAATGTTCAGGAAATGCTGAAGGAAACAGAGCAAATAGAGTACAATAGTATTCTATGCTAGCTATACTCTCCACAAAGTGAGACCTCTAGAATCGGGTTTATTTTGCTTTTTGGGAAAACACCTCAGAAGTGCAAGTGATGTATCATGTAGTAAATCAGTGTCTACCACCCTCTTTTGAAGAGCAGCTACTTTTTATTTCCCCGAAGCTTGACAGAATGACCAGGGTGAGACAATTATGAATACTGACAGTGAAACTTTTGGACCAAGGTACAGAAGAAGGAGGCTGATGGTACCCTATCAGGAACTGTGACAACAATGTGCATTGCCCACCTAATATCCATTTCCCCTTTTTCTGCCTAACAGAACCATGTTTCCTTGGGGTTGGCAATGTGCCTAACCCCAGGGGAGACAACCACTCCCATGATATGGAAATGACCATATGACACAGCTATAATTAATGACATGGAAGCAGAAGACCATGAGGGACTCTAGGTAAACATCTGCTTTTCCGATTAAAAGCAAAGATATGGATGGCTTGAACACAGTTGGGATAACTGGAACTGCAGTAGCCATCCTACCCTCATGAAGCCACAATCAACACACTAAAGATGGCAGGGCAGAAAAAGAGCAGATGCTTAGATCTTTTTTTAAAACAATGTTGAGTAGCTGTACCAACCTTGGACAGCTTAACTCTGGAACTGTGACAAAATTGTTACTTACAGGTAAGCCTATTCCTAACTGACACAACAACCCTGTTACTCAGATCCTCATAAGCATATGACAGGAGACATAAACAGCATCCTCTTCCTTCTTCACTACTACCACTAACACCACCACCACTCTTTTAACCCTACCTGTCCCCAAACATCCACTACACGGAGTAACCTGATTCAGCTGAAAGAGTATCCATGTTGGAATGAGAAGACCTGGGTTCAAATTCTAGCTATACCACTTAACAACAACCTAATACTGAGCACTTAACCTTTCTATGCCTCAATTTCTTCTATAAAAATCAAGAGAATGGCATGAGTTGTTGGTACATTTGCTGAACAACACAAGAAAAGTAGTGGTTGCCTTAAAATCTCAGTAAATCAAAAAGTCTATAGGGGTAGAAATCTCAATAAATAAAAAAGTTGATGGAGTAGGGGGAAAAATAGCAATTTGTTTATCGTTTTTCCTGGTGCAGTTTCCAAGTCACCCAGTTTTTACCACTACATTTTGGATTTCCAGAATGTTCAGGCTTCTTGTTATCCTGACAAGTTAGTACCATTCAAAGTTACCTGACCCTCCATATGGGCAACTAACCAAGCTATCTGTGCTTCGTGTACTTCTTGGAGCAAGAATCTACAGATTGTATCTGCTCTAAGTTGACTACATTGACCTATATAGAAGAAATTTGACATATAGTTTACGTAAAGGAGGAACAAATTTCTCTTCATAAACTTTTTTCAAAGAAGATGATGCCAGCAGGAAGGAGTTGGTGAAGATATTTCTGCCGTTTAATCCTTGTTACTTGTAAACCTATCCTCATGAGAAGATGATGGGAGGAAAAATTTCCAACATGATGCGCAGATTGAGGTTGTGAATTTCCATTAGCTTTATGACAACTGAAACTATCAGATTCCCATAGGTAAAGAATATATGAAATTCTGAGATGTTCTTCCACTTCTAAGATCCACCTTGATTTAAAAGCTATTATGAAAATGCACCCGTATAAAATGCAAGAGGCTAAAATAGCATCTACAATATACATAAGATGTAAAGACATGCCATATGTTGGTAAGTTTTGTACAAGTAAGGCTGTTTTTAATCGAACAATACATATTGTCACAGTTCTTGTTCTAAGTAACTGGAACTCGCTGCAGAAAGTAGACTACTCAGGCAAAGCTTTCCTTGAGCCATCTGACTGGGAAATTCTTTGCATTCTTTATGAAACAGACAGCATATCTTTTGCCTTACCTATGCTTTGTCAGGACTTTCAACTACTCATTAGGAAATTCAGAGAAAATAGTCACTCGCTGGTGTTTAGATGTGAAATTTTAATGAAGGAATGCACTGTTCTGCTCTCCCATTCAAAAGAGCACCTTGTGTGGGTTTGCTTTATGAAGACTCAATCACCCAGTGAATGAGGGGCAATGAAGTGTCCCCAATAGGCCTATGATTAACGAAGAGTGGAACCATAAAAGAGAAAAGTCACACATGTTACAGTCTCACACAGACGAATGTCCCAGCAGGAAGGAATCATTTTCTAACGAATTCATGTTCTCTTTATTGCTATTTTTTCGAGAGGCCATGTGGTACTAAAAAGCAAAACAAACAAACAAAAACAAATAAAATAAAATGAAAACATCATTAGGAATAGCATTTTACTTCCAGCAGCCTGAAGCTACTTTGGCAAATCCAAAACACTCTCTAAACCTCAGTTTCCTTGTTGCTAAAATAAGATTATACTAAACAATCTTTAATTTTCCTTCTTTTTATAAGAGTCTGTTGTAGAGCTCAACTATCTCTGATTTAAAGACTTATGTCTTTATAGTTACAGCATTAAGCCTACTCACTACTTTGGTTCAAATACCATTTCACATAAGAGTGGTGTGACTTTTACCAAGTTATCTAGCCTGTCTTAGCTACAGTTTCCTCCTCTATGAAATGGAGATATTAACAATGGCACTTTATTCATAGGGTTATTAGGAAGCTCAAAATAAATCCTACCTGAACAGCATTTAGGACAATGATTGCTGTGATACTGACTGGATATATGTTGGTTATCTTCATTAGTCACAGGAAGAAATTTGTGGTCCCATCTACTGAGGGATTTAGATGGTATCATGGACTTCCCTGCCCAGAAAGAACTCTTCTTGCCCTCTGGATGGAATTTTACAAGTTGAGGTAGATGTCTGTGAATTTTAAAAATCCTCTTTTAATATGCAAATGCTCCTGAAAGATGAGCAAATTAAGCTGCTGCCAGTGATTCACTCCTCAATGTATATTATTTTATTATGTCCTCTGGCTAGTTGAGGACAATGCGCTGAGAGCCAGCAAGCTGTGATAGGGGAAGGAAGGGAGAGAATTTATGTAATACCATGGCACTCTGGATGGCATATTGGAGTGGGCAGCAGTAGGTCTGACACACTGGCAGGGAAAGGAGCAATAGAGAGATAGAAGGACATGAAAAGTTACTTTGTTAAAGGCCAGCCTGTTTCTAGAAACATTAACCTGTTAGCACTTTAAGTCAGGAACCAAGTTCTATTCATCTGTGTCCCCTAAACCTGGCACGGTAATGAGAACATAGGAGCTAATCAGTGTGTTAATGTGGGGGTCAGCAAATAGCAGCCACTTTCTGGTTTTCGTAAATAAAGTTTCATTGGAATACAGCCAGACCCATTCATTTATGCATAATACTATCGAGGGCTGCTTTCAAGCTCAACAGCAGATTTGAGTAGTTATGACAGAGATCATGTTCTTCAAAGCCAAAAATATTTAACTTTTTTTTTCCTACCTGGCCCTTTACAGATAAAGTCTGCTTGTTGACCCTTGTGTTAATTAAATGATGAATAAATGTATAGAATTTTCTTAAAAACATTTCCAAAAAAATGACTAGTTTTTACTTTAGTACAAAAAATATAACAAGAATAGGTAATAGAAAGATAAATAGAATTGGAAGTTCACTGTTTCTAAGTGATGGATCACATTCAAATGTATTCTATTTAGCACAAACTTCTGGTGTTCTGCTTATGCTGGAGACCTATGCTCAAGCATTCTACATTTGGCAGATGTGGTAGGAGAGTGAAGTGTGGCAAGGATAATAGTCAATGGTGTAGAAGACAAGGTCTTTTCTAGGTTTTATTGTGAAATCAGACTACAGTGTAAAAAGAATATCTTTTATTTCCCTTCTCACCTTTCTGCATTGCCCGTGCAAAGGAGGGAGGGGAAGTGGGAAGGGTAATTAGCATCCTTGATGCACTTGGCGGATGGGCACCATTTTGTAGAGTAAGCTCTCCTTAGTTGGTCATTACTAAAGTCTATTCTACTTGACTCCTATGTCCCTGAAGAGACTCAGATCTGGCATTGGTGCTACAAAATATTCACTGAGTATTTTTTTCAGGTTTCTCTAACTGAACCAGAAAAAACAAACCAGGGATAACAAAGAAGCCAGGTTGTCTGCAGGAGCATTGCTGACCCTGTAACTGGGATGAGTTTGAAGCATGTTTTTGGATTTGATAGAAACCCAACAAAAGATCAGAGAAGAACACACTTGTGAGATGCTCTGGAAATAAGAGTTTGGACTGACTATGAAGACCTGAGCTACTGTTCTCTAAAGCAACCCCTAAATGGGGAAAGGCATTCCTTCAGAAAACTTACACTGGAAAATGCTCGGTGACCCCAAGTGATGGTTGGTTTATTTGGCCCCTTCCTTTGCTTTTAATATTGTCAAGCATTAATCAGATTGTGCTAAGGAATAATTTAAGATGTAAAACAGAACCAATTGTGCCCTTCTTTTGACTAACACTCCATCACAATTCCTTGGGAAGAGATAGGATGGCAGACCACAGAAAGCTGGAAAGTCTACCAGAGCCTGGCAAACAAGCAATGGAAGAAAGATGTTGTCTTTTTGAAGGACTAAGCAACTGTCCTTGCCCCCAAGCTGGTGTGAAGAGACCCAAATTATAGGCATTTAGCTATAATGTCTATAGCTAAATGTCTCTCTTTCTGTCACTGAGGCTGAGTGCAGTGGCAATTATAACTCACTGTAACCTTGAACTCCTGGGCTCAACTTATACTCCTGCCTCAGCCTCCCAAGTAGCTGGGGTTACAGGCATGTGCCACCATGCCTGCCAAATTTATCTTGTTATTATTATTCTTTTTAGAAATGGGGTCTTACCATGTTGCCCAGGCTGGTCTTGAACTCCTGGCCTCAAGCCATCCTCCTAAATTGTTGGGATTACAGGTATGAGCCCCTGTGCCAGGCCTCCTTCTTTTCTTACTCAAATAGATGTTCCTAACTTAAAGAGAGAAACTGTTCCATAAAAAATTTTATATATTTTTGTACCAATTATATATCACAGTTACTTTTGCTCCACTGTTAAAATAATTGATGTGATTCAATATTCTTCCCTCTTGCATTATTGCATTTATTTAAGAAATCTCTTATGAAAGACAACAGAGTATGTCATTTCCAACCATGAGTTTCCGTGGCCAGAAAGTCATTCCAGTAGTTTCCCCTTTAAATCCATTCTGTTCTTTCTCTTCGTCATCACCATCATCAAAACATTTATCAGGAACTTATAATTCAGAGAATAATATGAAGGGGAGGTCATTGGCAAGTGTGCATGCAAAAGTGCGTGTGTGCACATACATGTATATGTGTGCACATACACAACAGTAGGGGAGGTGTGAAAATACTACTGCAGAGAGAATCCTGGTGGCCAATGCTCAGAGAGGGAGTGATGAAGACGTCAGACAATGGCAGGCCTACCTTTTCAGAACATGGATGGCTCAAAAGGACTTGTGAGTGAAGAATGATTATGGAAGACTTTACATTCTGGGCTAAGAAGTTTTTACTTTATTCTGTATTTAATACAACAACACTGAAGGATTTGGAGTGAAAGCTTATTTAGCTGAAGTAGCAGGTTAAGTGAACAGGAGACATTGGAAAGGAATTGAAAAGAAAAATCCAGAGACAAGGCAGAAGGAAGAAAAAAGACTCAATAGTTGGTGTATGGAGGTGCAGTGCAGGGGTAAATAAAGGCTCTGAAGTAAGTGGAAGAGGTGGATGGCTCAAACATAATAAAGGAAAAATTTATGGAACTGATTAGGGATGGAAAGACAGAAAAGCCAAAGATAATGTTGATATTTTGAGCCCGGGTGATGGAAGGGAAGAATGATAATACTTAAGAGAAATGGAAAGAGTCTGTAGAGAGAGTTAGGTTGGAGAAAAAGATGTTGAGTTCGATTTTAGATATGTAGAATTTACCCTTTGTCCCCATCTAGTCCCTTCCAAGACGATTAAGCTTATCACAGTTCTGCAGCACCCAGGATGACTGCGTTGTTAATCCGCTGGCAAGAGACCGTGCCTCCCTTCTGCTTCATGTCAAGGATCACAGGACTCACCCTTGGCCACAGAATCAGAAGGGATGGTCATAGGGCTCTCTTAGACTGGGGTCCTGCATCCGGAGGAGGAATGAGACTGGAGGCAGGAGAGCGTGAATCCCCCACGCTACCCTTCTCCAGCCATGTTGCCATGGCCTTTTATCCCACGCCTCCCGAGCCCTCTGGGCAGCATTGAGAACCGAGGAGGAGGTGGGACATGTCCTAGGAAACATTTTCCTTGAATATAAAGGGTCAGTTTATAATTTCTCCTTATAAAACAGCACAAGCTAATTTTTCTTAAAGTATATTCTTTAGAAGAAAAAAATAAAGGAAAGAGGGACGAATGAAAAGAAAGGGAGAGAGGGAGGGAGGGAAGAAGAAAAACAGAAAGGAAGAGAAAAGTAAGGGAGGAAGAGAGAAAGGGAAGAAGAGAAAGAGAGAGAACAAAAAGAAGGAAGAAACAGAGGGAAGGAAGAAGGAAAACAATGCTGAAAACAGAAGTTAAGTACTTCCAAAAAATGAGGTAAATCACTTTAATATCTCTGAATCTTCCTGTTGGTAAAGAGGCATAATGATGCATTATCATTCACCTCGAAGAGATGGTATGAGGTAAAATGATACCAATTATGCAAAAACAGAAGTAATTGACAAAAAAGAGTCTAACAACCTTGAAATGTGAATATTAAAAATATGGAATGATCAACGGCCATCATAAAAATTAAAATAATAAGTCACATTAAATATGATATTAGTGTCACATTATTGGCTTTTCCTCACACTAATAGGAAACATATTCAAACACTGAATATTAATATCACCTATTAGAAAACCAATCATAATAAAAGTCAGTGATGGTGGATAATTAGGTGTTAGTGAATCCAGCCACACTGGCAAGAAGAAGGATTTTTTTTTCCAAAATAGGAAAAGATATTTTCCTGTAGTTCTTCTCACTATCAAAATCTCCTTTCAATGAGATTTTGAAGTTTATAACTTCTTATGCTGGTTTGAAGTTTATAACTGGCCCTGTGTGCATTATCTGAGTTTACCAAATGGCAAAATTAATTCAATAAACAAATAAGCCATCAGGAGTATTTCTTCTCTTCCCATTTCCATATTTTCTTCAATTAAAAAAAAATGAACAAACAAACAAGCAGAATAACCCTGACCTAAGCATACTAAGATGATGTAAAAGCAAATTTTGGAGACTGACTTAACATTAAATAATAGTTTGATAACCTCTGGACTTTGTTTTGCTTTGTTCACCATGAGAAATTAATTAAATTAATTAATGAAAAATGTGGAAACTCAATGCTTTTTTTTACCACAGGTAAGTTTTGTAAATACAAGTGGAGCCCTTCAGTGGTGGCCCTAAACTGGAATCTCTGGAGGTAGTGAAGGCCTTTTCACTTTTAATGGACAGAGACCAAGACAACTCTATATAGTTTCCCAGGAGAGCTTGCACAGGAAAAAGATGCAAAGGAATTACAGAAAACAAGGAAGAAATAGGCATTTTGGGGTTAACGGGAGATCTTGGCGACTCTCCCGAAAACTCCCTAAAAGTCTCTTGTAATTGCCATCCAAACATATACCTGCAGAAATGAGTCCTTACGAACATCAAGATGTGAACTTGTTGAGACTTACGGCTACTGCTGGGAGACCTGCCCTCTTTTGGCAATGCCAGCTTCACTACTAGAGACCCAGTCTATGTTCTACACAGCTCTAAGCGCCTGTGTAAGGGCTTAAAAATGCTAACTAAAAATACTGACTCAGCTGTGATATAACAAAATTATCAACTCTCGGAACACTTTATATCTCCAAGAGTATTCCATTCCCAGTTTTAACTGTCATTGAATATTTTGTGTTTTAAGAAGCAACACACAAAAGCAAATGCACTGATTGAGCAGATGTTTATGCTAAACAGTCTAGGTTGGGATTCCTGGGTCCCACTTTAAAAAGGTTAGAATGATCATCCAAATCCCAAAAGAGGGCAGGAGTCTTTCAGCTGGTCCAGCCCAGTATTTGTCGGCTCACTTTTAGCAGTAGAGTTCATCTGCCATTAACTCCTCCCGTTACCTCTCTAGCTATCCATTTAGGTTAGGTGCCTCAGCCAGTTCTCTCATTGTTTCTATGTTTTGACGAAGTGAGATGGTGTTGGACCCCAGGGATATTTGGATCCACAGACATTGGGTCCATCATCTCCTTCTTCCGAATAAATGATACACCAATGAAACAGCACGGATTAGGAAGAGTAGTGACAGAGAGCTCTGGCCACTGAGGATCTATGTTTTTCAGTTCCCTAACTTAAATACATCTGCTATGCAAAACGTTGAATTTATATGACCAATCAATTAGGAGTAATTACATTTCCAAATGTCTGTTTATCCAAATGGTTCATTTCTGATTGTATTTAAAATTTAGAACTTCTGAACTTTATAAATGGATTGTATTCTAACAGATTTTTTATAATGCTTGGTGAAACTTAGAACTTTTTTTCCCCAAAGAACTGGATTTGTAAACGATGGTAAAGAATCAAGGGCAGGCCACAGATACCCATTTAATTCACAGGACGTTGGTGTTGTCTGGTCCCACTACTGCATTTACTCTTCAAACAAATGGTTGTTGAGCACCTGCTGTGTGCCAAGACTATTCCAGATTCTGAGAACTACAGGGTTTCAGTTCTCAAGAGATTTAGGTTCTAGTGGTGAGAGCAAAATGAATCAAGGAAACAATAAATAGGCAATATCATTTTAGACAGTCGTACTTGCCAAGAATAAAATGAAAGTGGAGAATGTGATGGCGGATGGACTTGGACAGATGGGGAGAGGGGACTGCATTTGATAGGGGGTTCATAGAAGATTCTATTGAGAAGCTGACACTGACCTGAGACCTACATGACAGAAAGATCCAGCCATGAGATGATCTGGGAGAAGGGTATTTTAAGCAGAAGGAAGAGCAAGTGCAAAGTCCATGTGGTGAGAATGTTTGATGTGTACAAAGAACAGATAGAGAGCCAGTGTGGCTGGAATAACATGAACAAGGTCAAGGGTGGTAGGAGATGCATCTAGAGAGTTAGGTGGAGGTCAGACGGCATAAGCCTTTTCACCACAGCAATGTATTTGGATTTTATTCTAATGGCACAATGCTTATTAGTCCCAAAGCCCCTACATACACCTTAAATCATCTCTACTACTATTCTTGATGGACTAAACTACACTTGCCTGTGGAAAAATAGTTTCAGAATTGTCCCTTGGATTTCTAGAACTACATCTCCTTTCCTTCAATATGGATTCCATTGAGAACCGTGCCTGAGCACAGGAGTAAGCACAGAGGTGACTATTCTGCCAGAATAGTCACCTCTACGGAGAGTGAGAGCACCGGTTACCTCCCTTATCACGCTCCTCCCTGGAGGATGTGTATGTCTGACCTGAGATTCTACAGGACTCCCCAGAGTCCCTGGGCTGGGGCTGGAACATTCCTCTGATCCTCAGGGGAAGACAGAGCTGATCTTGGGATGCTTATTGTGTATGTTGATAGTTAAAATACTAAATGACTTCTGAAGTGATTGGTAAATAGCTGCTTCCTCAAGTTCCTTAAATGCCCTCCACAGAATGCCTGTGACCACCCTTGATCAAGCCACTATAGGACTTCTATGACAGGACCTGTTTTAACACTGTAGCGTATGTCCATTCTAGTTGGTCAGTGTCTAAGGCATAACTGTCACTAAGTATTTTGAATATGGGAACAGACTTGTATGCTTAACCAGGAAGATACATTATCTTCATGGTTCCGTGGGGAAGATTTCCTGTTTTATCATTTATCACCATGCTCCTGGCTATGAGAGAGTCCCTTTGGAATTTTAATAAAATAATGATAATGATATGCTTTTTTAGTCCTCTTTTCCCTCCATTCTGTGTTTTTGTTTTCTTTTTGCAACTCCACTGCCCCTCGCCTATAACAATTTATAACTCACATAAAGCTGGGTGAGCTCATAGTCTAGTCCTGGCACCTGAACATATTCAAACATAACCTGGCTTTTTAAAAAACTAATGAAAAGAAATCCCATGTTTTACTTTTTTAAATTTCCCAAAGGGAAACATGCTCATTATGTTTAAAATATCTTCTTTTAAAATCTCCTTTCACCTTTCCTTTCTCTCTCAGTATTTCAACCAGTGTTGGCCACTGCCCCAAAGCTTTCTTCCTCCATTACTCCAAGCTTATGGTCACATTAAAATGAAATTCTTTTGGATTCCAACCAGTGCTCATCTCTCCTCTCTTTTCCTCTTTACCATAAGAACCACTCTTCTGTCTTTCCATCAATTTCTGTCCCCGTCCCCATACAAAACCCCAAGTCTCGCTGGCCTCTTTGTTTTGTTTTGTTGTTTTTAATTTTTTTTTTTCTATCATTTACCTTGATTTTGTGAAACAAAGTAGTACCAGGAACATCTCAGCCAATGCGGAACTCTCTATAGCTAACTGAGAAGGAACAGTTAGTTATATTACTTACTGTCATAAATTTAAGAGAGAATTAATGTTATTGCTTCATCTGCCCCAGGGCCAAGGAGACAACTAAATATATGTTTAATACTTTATCATCAATTACAAAATTTAAAAAGCTTTGAAATCCAAAAGGGTAACTCATTGGTGGCAAAAACCAAATCTAAACTGAAATGAGGCTATGTTTATACTCTTTACCCTAATGAGTAAAAATATTCATTTTTTTCTATAAAAATATTAAATATACTTGATTGTGAGGTTCCTACAGAACCCGGAGAGAGGTCTCAATAGAAAACATGAATCATATTACTTTTCTAAGGAAAATTCTAATTCTGAAATGCATCAGGCTCCGAGATGAGAGACTGTCACCCTGGAGCTAAATAAATTCTTTGGCCGTGTGTAATTGCTCCTAGACCTTCAAATTCCCTCCTCCCCTCTGCTTTCTTCCTCTCCACACATAAACCTCATCCTAGATTTTCCCATCTTTAAATGATCCCCACATGGGCATTATCTCCCTCTCTCTTCTGCGGTAACAGTTTTTTATTCATTGTTTATCTGAAATTCAAATTGTACTGGGCATCTTGTCTTTTTATTTGCTATATCTGGCAACCCTGATTCTTGAAAGAGGCATCAGGGTGGCATGTCTCCACGCTCTCAACTTGTTCCATGCCCAGATACTTTTCAACTCACTGAGATCTGACTAATACTTCCGTCTTCCCACTTGTTGAAGCCATCTGTGATACTTTTGTGGCTAACATCAATGGACATTTTTCACCCCCAATTTTCCTAAAGTCTTTGACACTGTTGACTTCTCCCTCCCTTAGCCTCCATGTCCTTGCACTCTCCAAAGTCTACTCCTGATGAGCAAAGTTCCTTCTTGGACACCGTTCTTCCTCTACTTTGTCTTAAAACCTGCTGTTCCTCAGAGATTCATCCCTAATTCTCTTTCACTTTCCACATCATTCTTGGGTAAGTGACACTGGCCCATGATTTCAACCACCACCAAAGACTCCTACACATTTGACCTAACTTGGTAGCAGAATGTCCTGGCACCTTCTTATACACATCTTAGACCTAGTGATTCATTCACTACACTTTTATTAATTATCTGATGCTTTGTATTTAGGGTTGCTGACTTAGTAAATAAATGTATAAGACATCACGTTATATTTGAATTTCAGATAAATAATGGACAATTTTCTTAGTATAAGCATATATGAAATATTGCATGGGACATACTTAAAAAAGCATGTGCTGTTTATCTGAAATCCAAATTTAACCAGGCATCTTATATGCAATGTGGCAAACCTATCACACTGTGACAGGCACTGTCCATTAAGGGAGCAATAATATGGTTTCCTTTCTAAAGCAACTGGATTTGAGGGAGGCAGATCAATATAAAGACCTGATATCCATGTTCCACCCCAAAGCATTTATAGCTCCTTGAATCTTTGTGCTTCTTTCTCTCTTCCTTCTTCTTTCCCTTCCCCCTTCCCTCTTTCCTTCATTTGCACACACTGTTCCCATGGCAGGATCCTTCACTCTCCCTCTTCCACCCTAACTCCCATCTCCATTGGCTTACTCTTCCTCTTTCTTAAGACACAACTCAGGTGTCATTTCTTCCAAGAAGCCTTGTCGGATAAGTCCAAGTTGGGTTAGTTTAGACCAACCCCTTCTCCAATAACAATTTAAAACATCCCTGAGTTTCAGTCTCAGCACATGATTTTAGTATTGATAATCTGTTGGTAGCCCTTGCCTGTCAGGTCTAAGCATCTGGCCTCTAGATGCCATATCTTCAAATCCCCTGGACCTGGTGTAAAGGGTGGGACTAAAGAAGAGGTTGGAAAAAAAACATGACTGGAAGGAAGTGGGGGAAAAGAGAAGAAGAAGAGAAGAAAGATGGAATTGAGGGAGCAAGGGAGAGGAGAAATGAAGAGAGGGAAGGAGAAGAAAAGTGGACTGGAGAAAGGAAAGAACAGAGGAAGAGAAGGAAGAAAGGAGAGAAAAATAGAAGGATAAAGAATGAGAGGAAGGAGAAAGGGAGGGAGGAAGGAAGAGGGAAGAAAGAAGAAGAATAGAAGCAGAGAGTAGAGGGAGGAAGGAACAGAGGGAGGAAGAGATGGAGGGAAAGGGGAAGAAAGCGGAAGGAATACATGCTTAATTTGAGGTGACCTTTACAGAAACAGCAAAAAACCAAGTGACATTAGGTTCAGCTTCATACTAGCATTAACCTCTCACCTCACAGCCATCAGATTTCTTTCCAAATAACCTTTTTATGAGATATGACTGTGTTGTAAGGCTTTCGTAAGTCTAACTGTATTACTTCTGCCAGTTTGGCTTTGTTTTCCTCACATGTACTGTGAATTTTGATTAGTTAGGAAAACAGGCTTTATTCTAATAATAGCTGGGTTGATTTGTTCCTATCTCACTGTGTGAATTTTTTTCTTTTCTTTTCCTTTAATGATTTTCTTATTTGGAAGGATAGCAGGGGGAACGAGAAAAAAGGGATTTGAAAATGAGATTTTTCTGTCAGGGATCACAGAGCAGTCAGCCCAGGATCACAGATTCCAAGAACTTTAAAAGCAGAGATGTTATGAGGAATAAATTAAACACTTTCTAAACTATTTTGTTCAGCTCTCACTCAATAGTAATTGATTTTCCAATGATTTGGTCAATATGCCTGAAACACTATTTTTATTGTCCAAGGGGGGAAGAAAATGTATAAAGCATGAGGCCCCTGTCTGGAAGGAACATACTGTGTTACTAACATTGTCACCATTTTGGTCGATGACAAGAACACAACCCATTTCAAGGTGTCTGAAATTATAATGTAATTATCATCTAAACTGTTACAGCTTCAGTGGAATTTTCATCAGCTCTGGACCTAGAAAGTCAGGATCATTCACTGACCCTGAGGTCCTGAATATCTCACTAGCACTTTTAGTGACTTCTACTGAAATCATAATGGAATTTCCCAAATGGTCTCTTTAAGTTTTTACTGCTAGAAATGGTATGACCTTAGCAGGTAACTTATCTTCTCTGGGTCTCCCTTTCTTTATCTATAAAGTGAGAGAGTTCTATAAAATTATTTTTGAGGTCTCCTCCTACCTTTAAAATTCTGAAAACCATATGGAGCAGAATATAAAGAATACAGAAGAAAATGAGCTTATATATTACTAGCATAAGTTGAACTATTGTTTGAGAGTTTATGGATATAATACAGGTCAGGATAAAGGTAGTGAAGTTTATTGCTTTTGCCAATAACTATGACATGTAATCTATTTTATTTAAAATTACCTCTACTAGGACATCACAGAAGAAAAACAAATGATTTATCACTTCATGTCCACTTTCCTGATCATATCCTGATTGTCGTCACCTCCTTGCATAAGGTATTCACTTTTGGAATCTCAATATCTTAATAGCTGTCTGTGAGAGACTGAAACAGAGCAGCCTTTCAGATTCTCAAGTATCAGTTTTCAAAACTACCAAAGATTCCAGCTCTTGTGACCCAGTAACCTTATAGAACAGATTGTCATTTATAGAACAGCCCAAGCTGAAGAACTGTTATTTTATGCTTAATTAAGGGAAGTTTCTCTGGTGTTCTCAGGAAAAGAGGCTCCTGAAAGTTTACTTACAGAAATAATTTTAGGATTAAATAGATTCAAAGAGCAGTTGGCTGAATTTACCTTTATCGTAAGACATAAATTTAAAGAAGAGTGGATTTCTCTTTAATGGAAAGAGACCAAGAATAACTGATGGGAAACAAATAAAGCCATAATAATTCACAGAATATTAATGGACCTGTCCAGGGAGAAGTTAATAATTTATTTCAGTGCTGGTATTCATTCTCAAGAGGACATTAAGATAGGTCTCAGGGTGGCCCTTAGATACTAATGTCAAGAACATGTAGGAAAATAAACAGACAAGTATGCCCCCATGATTTGCTCAAATAATCCAGACCACACCGAATTATGCAATCATGTCACTCAGTATTCATAGAGTTTAAATATGACTGTGCCTCAGGCCTTCTCTGGGATACCATTTTGAAGTAATTTCATTTATTTCCTGCTAAAGACAAATGGATGTATTATATTTGCAGTAAAATGCTTTCTGTGGTTTGATTCCAAAGAATAGTCACCTCGTTTCAAAGTTCACTGACCTCCATTCTTTATGAGGGCAAAGTTCTATCTTGTTAAATTGAAAATTATTCAAGAGAGATTCTCTGTCTTCAGGGTGTTTGCATGAACTTGAATCTGTCATGTATAGATACCATCTTCCCTGCTCTCCTTTCCTGCTTCAGATCCCCTCTCCCCACTCACTGTGTGCATTTGGAAATGATCTACCTCCAAAAGGACTCTTGAGACCCTACTGACTAACCTTCAGAATAGTCTCTGTAGCTGTTGTGTCAACATTTTCTTTGTCTCCCCTGTACTCTGATTTAGCAATTTGATAATTTTCTGTGAGATATTATCATGCCTTCATGACAACTTGTTAAGTAAGAGGGCCAAATTAAGGCGGAGGAAGTTTTATGTTGTCTAATTAAAATCTAAAGTATACACCAGCCCAGTTTTGCAAGGGGCCCTTGCCTATGTGCCAAGATGCAACTAACAGTAAATGCTAGATATATCAAGTGTATTTTACTGTTAGCGTAACTTCTTCAAGGAGAGACATGCATGTGAACCAAGAGAATTTTATTTCATATTTTAATTGTAAAAATACACTGATTAATTATAATTTGAAAGATACTATATAACTATACTATTTTTACAAGTATGGACCATGCTTCAGCAGTTAACACAGTGCACCTGGCATATAATAGAAGCTCAATAAATGCCTATTGGATGGATGAATGGGAGAACTAAAGAATTAGTGCCTTACGATAAAGGTTTGCAAGATACAGCGTTTGCCCTCAAGAAGCCCTCAAACTTAAAAGGTTTCATGTAGTTGATTAGATATATTTTTTAATTCAAAGCCACAGTTAATTTTCTTAAAATAAAAGGAGATAATTTTGAATCTGTCTTGGACTTTTCCAGAAAAAAGATACAAATAACCACTTGTGCTACCTGAAGGTTACACACTATGGATTAATGTCCATTAAGAACTGAGCTGAAGCCACGGTGCTGAGGCCAAGCCAACGTGTCATTAAAAAGGTCACGCAGTCCCCAAATGCGACTGAATGCACGAAATTTATGGAGTGCCATTAAATGTTCCCATGCAGTTCTGAAAAATAAATGTTTTTTGACAAAGCAGAAGCACAAACCATTTACCAGATTTCCCACTTCCTGGAAAAAATAGCTGAGTTGCTCCCTGAGTTAATTAATGGCCACTTTTTGAGATCAGAATTTAAGTACAGAAGTATTAATTTTAAAAAATCCACTAAAGGGAATGGACTTTCCACTAAATGGAAAATCCACTAAATGGAAACCAACGTACTATTACAAATCCTTTTATGACGAATAGATAAATGACTTGGAAAATGAAATGTTTCTGTCAACGTGAAACTTATCAATTCTTTTCAAAAGGAAACACACATCATATTTCGTTTCTGGGAAGTGCACCATGGCAACAGAAAACACAAGCTTTCCTGTAGATCGATGCTGCAAGCGTGCATACGGAGGACTAAAAATAACAGGGGCGAGGAAATCCAATTGTTTGATGCTTATATGAAAGCCATCAAAATGTGGTCTGCCTCATCCATTTTGTCCTTTAATAACATTAAATCTCAAAGGAACATCATGGTAAAGTTGAAACCCTTACTGGGAAGCAAATGCTACTTACCATGAAGAAAACCTGTGCTTTAAGATTAGTTCAATCTATGTTTGAAATTCTCCGTCTTAACTAGGGAACTTGGGCAGATTTTAACCAACCTGAGTCATGCAACTGCAACTGGAATGACAGTATCTTCTTCTCAGGGCTGCTGTGAGGATTTAAAATGCAGCATCTGTTTTATCAAAAGTACTCGATACATCTTTGCCCGCACTGGCTCTCGCTCTGATAGGAATTACAAATTTCTTACCAATTATATCCTTAAACATATTTGGGAAGTTTTTATGAAAATATATGGGATAAATATTTCTGAACATGTACAGTTAAATTCTAGTTCTTTTCATACAACTGGTGTTTAAATTTAAGCTTATTAAAATTTATTTTGTGAATGAGAAGCTTTTTCTTCATCTCACTGAAACTAAGCTCCTACCTTCTGGAGTTTACAAATTCTTCATTTTAGATGAAAAATTCCATATAGCTTTATCTTTGTCCTTTTTTCTTAATTTTGGAATTTGGTGGGGAAGGCCAAATGAAGATAATCTGTCTTACATGAACCTCATCTCTGGTTCACAGGAAACACTAACTCAAATTTTGTCCCAAAGTTCGTAGAACTTCACTTCATGTGCTGTTGTAAGGCACTAAAGCATTTCTTCTTACAGTAGCTAGATAAGTCTATCTCTCACTTTTTAAATCTTCAAAGTGAAATAAGACACCAATTCACACTATCCCCTCTCCCAACTGTGGGGGACACACTCTATGCTTTCTTAGTGGTCTTCGGAAAGTGCCCCTCACTTAACTTAAGGTGAAAAAAGAAGTAACCTGCCTCACCTTTGGACAGAGTGGGTCTATCGAAGTGCTATGCTAGATGTTTAACAAAGACCTCTCCAAAAGAAAATAGTATGCATATATATACATGTGCATAAGTTTATTATATATTTTACTGATATAAAGGAGGTTTAGCAAACATTTATAAATAATAACAAAATGGGCCTGGGCATGGTGGCTCACACCTGTAATCCTAACACTTTGGGAGGCCGAGGAAGGAGGACGGCTTGAGGCCAGGAATTTGAGGTTGCAGTGAGCTGTGATGATGTCATTGTACTCTAGCCCAGGTGACAGAGAGAGACTCTGTCTCAAAAAATAATAACAATAAAATATCCAATACTCTTCATTGTAAATTCTACATCACCAATTACTTTTCATAGAAGGATTTAACTGATGTTTGCCAAACTTTTCTATCTGTAGCCAATCTATAGTTGGAACTAAGAAACATGTATCATCCCAACATGGGTATTGGTTGGTATTAATGAACAATATGAAAATGAAATGGTATACCAGAACTTCAGTTGTCCTTAATGATGTGACTGACTTTTTAAAACTGATTTGGATAGTTTTGGAATACTAGAGTAATTCTTCAATTTTTATGCTATTGATAATGCAACAGCTACAGACACGACACCAAGTTTAGCCTCCACTATTAACATTTTCTCAATTACTTTTTTAAGTTGAACAATAAAGGAAGCCCTGATTTATAGTGTTTGCCAATTTCTGGGTATAAACGCTTCCATCATGACTAATTTCAAGCACAATATAATGTCACCAAAAACAAAGTTGGGAAGATGTGTAGCAATACACCACCCATGTGTACGGTGTTTCCGTCATACAGCTACACTTGACATAGTAACATCAAGAGCAGAGATAATAACAAAACACAGCAACAAAATTAGGAAGTGATGTGTTTTGCATATTTATTATCTTTGTTTTTAATATCACTTATTAATTATAAGTTTATATAATTTAATTTTTAATAATTGAGCTCCAATAGCTACCTGAAGAAACTCTCCCTAACTTATCTCTTTATCACCACTTTTCTGATTCTTTAATTTTCTCTTTGTGAGTGAGGAACTGTTATAGTCATCCACCTGATTCCCAAGTCCTACTTTAATCTTTATTTCACCTCATTCCCTCTGTAAAGGAATGTTTCCCAACTAAAACTTTCATTCCAACATCCTGTCACAAAAATAGATGAATAAGACAACCTCGAATAGTGGTAAGTGCTCTGCAGAAGGGTTTTTTAAATGATGGCATGATAGAGGATGACAGATGGGGTGAGTACCCAGGATATGCTGTTGGAGAAGATCTCTCTAAAGACATGTTATTCAAGGCGGGACCTGATTTACAAGAAGGAGCCAATTACGTGAAGATAAAGAGGAGTTTTCAGGAAAAGAGATCAACAGAGGATCCAAGAGAGGATGTACAATCTGTTTTCCAAAGTACCTTAAGAATGATGACTACTGGAGCAGGAGAAGAAATCAGATAGTCTGGACCACAGTATGCAGAGCCACATGGCCTTTGTAAGCAGTTTGGACTTTACGTGTCATGGAGAGTTTTGGAGAGTTTTAAGCAAAGGAGTGACATAATCTGATTTACATTTTTAAACGTTCTTCATGTGTTTGTTTAGAGATTGACTTAGAGGAAGGCAAGAGTGGAAATCTAAGTAACTACCTAGGATTCTCTCATATGAATTCAATCAAAAGATAATGACAAACTAGGACGCTGACTGTGGAGACAGAGGGGAGTGAAAAAAATCAAACATATATTTACCAGGCAAAGATGAGAGAAATTGCAGATAAATTGAATGTGAGTTGTGAAGAAAAGGGAAGCAATGAGAGTGATGCCCGGATTTGAAGCACGAGCAATCCAATGAATGCCAGTATCATCTGTTAAAATTTGGACACCTGTGGACCACCTGCGGTTGGAACAGGTTTCAATGCAGAAAACAAAACTTTGTTTTCACATTTATTTTCATATGCCTAGATAATGCAAAGACAATGCCAAGTGGAAATGTCAAGTCGGGAGTGGCAAATATTAGTCAAACCAGATGAAACTGCCATTTGTGTAGACCAAAAATAATTTGATACTGGCAATTTAATAGAGTTTGATTTAATATGCGTTTGAAGCCCAGTGGAAAATTCGGACACATATATGATAATGCTGTCCACATCATAAAGGCTATGTCATTATTAGATGTTGCATAATTTATCAACAAAAAATACCATGTGACTATAGCTTATCATAGTACTATTTGTAACACATTCACATATACTCATACACCTTGATATAGCCAATTAGATTATGAGAATTCAACATCTATAAAGGGTTCCCTTTAATACCTTACTTTGGCTTAAAGGCATTTCTTCACATTTACGAGGACCATTTTAGAATTCACACGCCTCAGTGGCAGCTAAGCACCATGAAACAAGAGTCACCATGCAGTCATCTTTTCAGTTTTATAAAAGCTGGCACGAGTTGCACTGAATTCTCCACTCAGAGCACTGAGTTTTCCAGTTTATAATGGAGATAATCTCATGCATCATTTGCAGTTTCTAAATTTTTTCTTATGTTTTTACTATTCTGTTTGGGTTTTATTTGCATTAAAATTTCAAATATATAAAAATCAATTATCATATATACTTTGTTAACTGTTGAAGTGATTGTGCATCATTAATCTTGATGGTAGCTAAGCTTTTGCCTTCAAAGTTTCCCTGTGACTGTTTATTTCTTCTTCCTGAAATAAATTACCCTCTCAAAGGAAAGGAACACTGTAATAATTTGGTCAATGATATAATAGACTTTATTGGAACACAAATGCATGACATAACATATAAATGAAAGGTACATTATTATAATTATCAGTTTCATTGCTCCAATTCATTCAATCAATCATAAATCCTCTAAATTTTTCCTTTAAAGTTTCTCTAACATGTGCTCCCATCTTTCTCTTCCCTCATCATCACTCTAGCACAGCATCATCTCCTCATGCCTGGGTTACCAACGCTGCCTTCTAAAGGTTCTCTCCACCATGGTCTTCCTTCTCCTCTGTAATCCGGCCACTCTGATTTTATGACACCATATGCATGGCTCATCACAGAGCTCTCTGTAAGAGGTCAGGCATGGAATGACAACCACTCTGCAAAGGCATTGATCCCAACTTATATGAAACAATTGAATGAAGAACATTGTTTTACATTCCATTCTCCAAGGTTCAGACCAGTAAGGAGAGAGCTTCTTTCTTTACCCAGGAGGATGAGGTACTGTATTAGTGAAAATATTCCTAATTTGGAACTATGTTAGACTGTGGGCATTTCTTATCATGTTTCTTAAATGGATTAAGTGTTTGAATTCACACTGGGGATACTTGGGAGCTGGAAGATAAATGAGAAATGCTAATTTCTTCATAGTGAAAGTAAGAAAAATCTGTTTTGACTCCTATCTCTTCATTTTCATTTTCCAGCAGTAAATACAGCCTTAGGCTGCTCTGATTATTCATTTTCTTACCTAAGAAACAGAGTGATAATTTATAGTCCCATTTGTCCTAAAACCTGTCTCAGTTGTCTTCTTGCTGTTCTGTAAGCTTTATGGAATTTCACTATCTGTGTAACCTGGAGGTGCTGTGGTCACTGTGATCAGCAACACAGATTTCCTCATCTGGACTGGCCTGGACAGACCTTTAGGTGGTCTCAGTAGTCCCCATTTCCTGGTGTTCGTGCCCTTGTTCATCCCCTTGCGTGTGGGTAGGACCTGCCACTCTCCTCTAACCAGTAGAATATGGCAAAGAAAATGGGATGCCCCTCCATGCTTATCTTATGTTATATGGCAAATGTGATGGGATGTGATTATGTTATACTATATAAGAACCCATCTTGCTAGAAAACTTGCTCTAGAGTCTTGCTCTTCTAACTGGCTTTGAAGAAGCAAGCTACCCTAAGTCCCATAGCTATGAGGGAAAATAAACTCTGCCAAATCACCTGAGTAAGCTTGGAAGTAGACCCTTCCCCAGTTGACCTTCCAGATGTGAACTCAATGCTGGTAAATATCTTGATTACAACCTTGCAGAGGACCCAGCTAAGTTGCTCCTGGACTATGATCCACAGAAACCATGAAACGGTAAGTGTGTGTTGTTTTAAGCTGCTAAATTTGTGGTAATGTGTTACATGGCAATAGGAAACTAATATAAGGACTAAAGAATATATTCCCTCAACTGCTGGGAGAGCCGCCGGATGACAGTTCTCAGCCATCAGCCCTCTCCAGAAACGACTTCAGCTAAGGAAAGCCACCTCACACAAACCACTCTTCCTTTTAGGGGAAATCCATACCCAGTGAGTCAATGTAGAGATTTATAAAGTCCTCTCCTTTTGCCCCATCTCAGGACATCCAACCAGCTCCAGAGCAATTGAAGGCTCCAGCTTCTCCCTCTGTCCAATCCTTCTTCCTTGTCCTTGCACCACTAATATCCTCACCCTTTTCTAGGCTCTTAGGCATCAAAAGAGCCATATAACTATCTAACATTCTGTAAGTCTGTTTTCTGTTCATTACCTCCCAATCCGGAAGAGCCATGACTACAAAGTGGAGAATTCTGATGCAAGTGTCAATAACAATTACTAGCAATATTGCCTGTCTCTAGCCTCCATCCACAAGTTCTCAAGGATAGCCAGACATGCCTGAATTATTTGGTTAACACGAACCACATCATTTCAAAAAAGTTCCCAATTAAACTAGATAATATTTAAAAGTCAAGGAGTATTCAGAAAGCATTTAGATGAACATATGTTGATACATACATTTATTACTACTGTTGTTGTAGAAGGACCTACACAGGCTTTGGAAAAAGACAGACCTGGATTTGAATGGTGATTAGCTGCATAACCTTAGGAAATCTGCGTACCTTTCTGAGACATGATTTTGTTATCTGTAAAATGAGCATAATACTAGCCTCATAGGTTGAGAGAATTAAATAAGCTAAAATATGAAAAATGTCTAGCATAGTACCCAATACGCAATAAGCATACTATTTTGATTTTTTTTCTTTTAAATAAATGAAGAGATAAATGAAAAACTCCAGAAAACCAACTCTGATCAATTTCCATTTAACTCAAAGTTCAGAAGAAACTGAGAGTCATCTGATCCAGGCCTTTACTTTAGTAGTCTTTTTAACAACCTCACAAATTACTCTTTGGCTCAGATTCTGGTTCTGCAGTGGGTGAATCTTGGCATAATGATTTTTCCCAAGGTTGTTCTCATTCTTGATTCATAATTAGCAGCTGCCTTACCAAATTACCACACAATTACAGCACCTGGGTCTTTCCTGGAGCTGTTTCAATTAAAATACGAGCTGGGGCTGGGAAATCTTAATTTTCTTTACCTTATTGGTCCAAATCAACAATGTATTATTTGGCGCCATATAGGGATGACGGTTTCAAATCCCAAGAATCTCATGAGTTTACCTATAATCCCTATGACTTTATTATGTCAGTAAGTGTCATGCTACTGAGTAGCCCAGCAGATTTAAAATCATGATGAATTGAGAAACACTTGATGTTTGGACCTTCTGAGTTATATAATTTAGTGATATCAAGATGAATGATTTATATAGACAGTTGAAACATTTACTTGAGTAATATCAAGATGAATGATTTATATAGACAGTTGAAACATTTACTTGAGTAATAGAAGTAAAGACTGGCATATTTTGCAAAATGGAAAGTATACAAGTAGAGACAAGAAATGATGGAAGTTAATCCAATGTCAGCCCATTTCCTGAACAAACAAACCCTTTCTCTTTTTTAGAATGTGAAGAACTTACGCCAAACCAATCCATCTTCATGGATGAGCAGTTGTCTAGTCTCTATTGTGCATTGGTGTGGGGCAAAGCCATATATTTTACATGGTAACTAATCCCTTAAGGTAAACAATGCTATCTTTTTAAAATTTCCTCTTTATTATTAGCAGCAAAAGTGATTAATGAATATTCCATAAAATTCTCTGACTTGGATACTGATACTTATAAATGCAATGCAGTATGTATATATGTTTATGTGTATGTATCATGGGAGAGGGAGTAGGTTCAGGAAATAAAATTGGAAATGTCTCTCTCTTTATTGCTCAGGAATAGTGCAATTCTATTCTTTGAGAGTAGAATTTCCAAAGATTAATTATACCAACTATCTGTATTATCTTAAAATATAGCTGTATAAAGAAAAAATACATAAGCTCAGGAAAAGCTGGCCCCAAGAAAGGTATGGTCTTTACTTCAAATGAATCTTAAGTGAAAGGCAAACATGTATATATATAAATGGCATTGCTCTGCTTGAAAGTGGGTTTGATGTGGTTGGAAAATATAAATGAGAATTTTGGGGCTATGAAAGAGCATATATGTATATATATATATGTATATACACACATATACATGCATATATATAGTTATATATCACATGTCATATATATATATATATATATATATATATATTTTTTTTTTTTTCCCTTTCTGGAACTCTTGCAAGATTTTATCTATATCAGGAGTCTTCAAAGAGTTCCAGAAAGAATAAAAGAATAGAGAGAATGGAAGAAAGGCAATAATGGCTGTACATTTTCCAGAATTGAAGAAAGACATGAGTTCTCATATTAGAGGGGAAAAAAACCAAAAAACCCAGAACAAACAAACAAAAACTACCCTGGATGGACACCAGACTAGGATAAATAAATGCAAATTCAGACATGTTAAAATGAAGTTACAGTGCATACATGTAAAAGATAAAGATGTTAAAAGCTATCAGGAGAAACATAGCAAATATATAAAAGGAAAATGTAAAATACACATAAATATACAATGTTCATAGATTGGAGACTCAATTTCAAAAGGTATCAATATCACCAAATTAATCTTTAAATTCAATAGCACTTCTCTAAAAAGCCCAACAGATACTTCTTGAAAAATGATAAATGATACATATAATTCACCTAGAAGAAAAAAGGTCAAGAATATTTAAATCAGTTCTAAAGATGATAAATAAAATAAATGGGGTTTTACCCCTTCCAGATATCAAGATTATAAAGCTAGAGTCATTTAAACAGCTTAAATTTGGAGCAGACTTAGAACAATGTTTCAAAAAGAGGTCACAGAAATAGAGTTATATGATTATAGAAATATGACCTATCAAAGAAGGCCAGGTGGATTAATGGACTACATAGGAGAAGCAAAATTTTAACTTTTTTATAAGATTCTATAGGATCAATGGGATAACTTTATGAAAATGTGACAGGGAAGAATTTTTAAAATAAGACATGAATGGCAGAAAGTATAAAGAAAAAGATCAGCCATTTTCTCACCATAAAATTTATTATAAAACATAATAAAAAATTTAAAACATAATAAAAAAAAATTGTCTCCATGGACAGAGTTGAAAAGAACAGCTCCAGACTGGGAAAAAAATATTGGCAACAAACATAATTAGCAAAACGTTATTATACCAAACATGTAAAGAATTCCTATATGACAACTAGAAAAGGACACTAATCCATTAAGAAAAAATATGAGCAATGCACAATAAGGGAAGTTCACAAAATGAAATCCAACAGACAGTAAATTGAGGAGATATCAATCTTACCAGAAATCAGGGAAATGCACATTAAAGCAGCAATGAGATGCTATTTTATACTCATTCAACTGTAAAAATTAAACTCTGAAGACACAGTACCTACCACCTTTGGATGCAGAAAACCGTGAACCCTCATGCAATCCTGGGGAGAATGTAAAGAAGCATGACTATTTTAGATAATAATTTGGCTTTTATGAATTCAGTTGGAGATGTGCACACTCCATCAACCTCAAGTACACTTCTAGTTATATGCCTGGCCTAGTGCAACCCTTGAAAATGTATGCGAAGATTCTCTGCACACAAAAGCTCTCTGCAATGCTGCTTGTCACAGTGAGTGAGTGGAAGTCACTTTGATATTTTTCCACAGAGATGAAACGATTGATTAAATGTGACATATTCATAATATGGAATTGCATCGGGCAATTAAAATGAATGAACTAGAATCTATATGCATCAACGTGAAAATCAAAAATAAAATGTCATGCGAGGAAACAAGACAGACAATGATATTTATAGTAAAATATTTATGAAAATGTTCATAAATTCACCATTAATATAAGACATGTTTTAAAGGAGTTCTCTGCATATGTAGTAAAGTATAAAAACAGATAGGAATCACATACATCAAATAAATGATAGTAGTTGTGCTTAAGGAAGGAACAGGGGAATATGTTTGGGAGAGTTTATAGAAAGGAATTTCAAGTTTTCCTGTTTTTTATTAACTAATTGATATTAATTCTAGGTGCTTTTTAAAAATTTTTTATCAATTTCTGAAATTTAATGATAATACAAGAAGCAAAGAAAACTCTTGGCCATCTCTCCAGATAAATTGCAAGTGAAACATGTAGAATTTTCTTATAATTTCAAGTTTTCACAAACCTCACCCCCTAGGGTCACTTATGAATTCCTTTTAGTATAATACAGTTGGGGGTCTTTAGCCAGTGATTATTAAACTGTTTTCAGCAGAACTTTGCTTCAAAGCAAATCAAAGTACAATCTAACATTGCAAAACAGAGAAAGGCTAACTTGTTTTGGATAGAGCAGTTCTGGGTAAATTGTTCTGGGTAAATCGTTTTCCCCCTTACTCCAAAAGTTACCTCTGAAACCTCTAAGAGGATGCTAGGGCTACAAGAGGAAAAACACTATAATAATATCTTATATTGAAAGGCAAGCCAGGTGGAGGAGCCCAGCCAATCACCAAACTATTCACTTTGCTCAGATTTCCAACATTAACAAGCTGAACAGTGAAATAAATAAAATGAAAGAAAACAAAGTACCAGCATTTCGTTTGTTTGCTTTGTTTTGTTTTCAGTTACTTAAGAATAATAGAAAAGCACTGAGAGAGTTTAAAAGACTTAGTCATTGAAAATTCAACCAGAAGACATACCGATGAAAGTCATAAGCAAACGTTTATTGAGTGTGTGCCTATATTGTGTATGCTTATGTCTAACAAAAATCTTTGCTGTATCTACAGTTATTAATAAAACTTAAGACAATATGGACACAGTGGTTTCATTTGCTTTTGCCCCCAGGGAGCTCAGAGTTTAATTTTATAAAAAATATAATGAATTATGTTTTCTCTTGGTTACCACCTTAGATTATATTTTGTTTGTTTGGTTGGTTGGTTTTTGTTTTGTTTTGTTTTGGCCTATGTTCTGGTTTTCCATCTCTATTCAAAGTTGTAGAAAATAAATTCTAAGTGTTCTTATTGTAAATAGCTTCAACGTTTTTTAGAAAGGGTGTCAGTACAAATAAATAGGAAGACTTATCTTATTTTCATTATATCCAAATTTTTTTCTAGTCTCCCAATCTTATGCAATAGCTATTTTATGAATATCTGTGAATTTGGCGTTTACTTCTTGATCTACATCAATCACAATTTTTTATTGGTCTGTATTTTTAATGACATTCCAGTTTTGGTTTTCCTGCTAGATAAACTGAAAACAACATTCGTCACTAGGATGATACAGAAATTAAACGCAACGGAGTAGTAATTTCCAGAGGAAATTTAGAGGTCCTTCACCTCTCAGTCAGCTCATATACTTTGTACCATCATAGAAATATTAGTTATTCCTTAAATTAAACATGTATTTGAGACTGTCAATTAGAGTATATCTTCTTTTTCATAAATGATAGTTAATGAAACTCAGATTTATATTTTTCAAAGCTGAAAAGTAGACCCCAGTGTCACTTCTTTTGGAAATTAAGGAACAAATCTACAATAAGCAAGCAACCGTAAGAGTTTACGTGTGAAGAATGAATAAAATTTTAAGCCAATGAATTATTTCAAATAATAATAATGGCTTCATCCCCAATTTATACCAAGTATTCCATTCTTGATTTTTAAATTTTTATTGATAATGGAAATGTGAAATTATTTAGCCATAGAGTCATCATGTAACTTTATTATGAAATTTCAAAGTAAGTATACCAAATAGTTTCATCTTGGTATGCACTTTTTTCCCCCTGAAAAACAGATGAGTGATTTTAGGCTGCAATCAGCAAAACAGAGGTCAGAGATTTTTAGAATTAATTTGCATTTCATTATGAAATGATTCCAGGTGCAAGAATTAAAATGCCTCATTTTCCTTCACAATCTTTATTTAAAGTTCGATTTCTATTTTCGTTCCTGCAGAAATGACATCCTACACTCATTTATGCTTTGTTTGTTTGAGGAAAAAGAAAGTCTGAACTCAGTCTACTGGGATCTAATTATTGGAACCTAATTCTAATTATAATCTTTTAAATCAGTGCTGTAGGCTTTCTTCCTCTCTACTTCTTTTTGAAAAAGGGCCATTTATATTGTTTAAAATGCTTTCCGTGCTAGACACGTCTATTTATAGATACCATCTACCAAGGGTTGTGTAGCTATGTAATCTCAGTTTGCCAAACAACTTCATGCTCATTTGAACTAAGGAATGTCTTTGTAATTTAAACGCACAGGATAAGAGGACACGAATATAAAACATACACAAATCAAGACTTTCTTGTTGACATAAAACATAACATTTTTTCCCTAAAATCTAATTTTTGCAAAAGGTATAAAGAGAGATACTAATAAAGCATGTTGACTACAGGTGTTTAAATATTAATAAAATGCACAAAGCTTGATCACTATTTTTAAACTGTCAGGAATCTGCTATTCAAAAGTTATTTTCCCACTAATCCTTGAACTGGTAAAAATAATAGGCAAGAAATTCAACTTGCCACTTTACAGCACATATAAAGATAATTACTTCTATTTTTTCCTTTTATTATTTTTATATTCTTATTCTGTAACATGGTTATTTTCTGTTAGATGATAAATATTTAATCCAAAGACTAACTTTTTTCACTTAGAATCTGTTCATTTATTAAATATTAATACAATTTTTACTCATCTCTAATGAGTAACTATGTTGTCATCTCTAATATTAAGCAAATGAAAATAGAATCCCTTATATCAGTTTTGCCTACACAGGAGCCATTATAATGTACCTGAGGATGATAAAGATGAATCATCCCACCAGGATATGAAGTACCTGCTTCTAATCTGCTACTAACAACAGGGTGTTTCTCATGATCTAACCACTAGAAATACCTCAAACGCTAATGAACACACATATGTATTGACAACTTTGCTTGAAACTAGCAACTACAATTTGAGCCTAGACCCAAAGACTGCATATCTATAGTGTCGGGGCTCAGAAAACAATACCCCAAAATGAAGTCCTCCAAAGCACCCTCAGAAGCAAAAGTTTTTCCTGCACTCCTGTCTCCCCTGAGACTAACCATAGAAACTAGAATCCCTCTTCACTAAGGCTGGTCTTAGAAACCAGAACCCCTTTTTCTTCAAAGCCAGACAAAACCCTAAAAATATTACTTTAACTTTCCCTCTATCCTATCCGTATAAAAAATGTCCATAAAGAAATTATCTGCCCTACCTTGTTTGATAGTAGGTCATAAGACCCCCATTCCAGAGAGGGTCCTGCCGCACACCCAAAAGGAAGGAATGCATGCTCTGAGAGGCCAAGAATGATCTAGACAGACAGGCGTTGCTGAGTTTCCCCACTCAGTCTATTAGCATTAGATGATACCCTTTTTGTCTGATCATATTTCCACATGGCTATCCATACTTTGTTGAACCTAAGCATAAAAATGGAAAATTTCCTGTTTTGGGTTTTCATTCTGAAGACTCTCATGTAGGCATATTAAATAAGTCTATATGCCTTTTCTCCAATTATTCTATCTTTTGTAAGCTGATTTTTCAGCAAAACTTTGGAAGGCCAAGGGGAACGTGTCCTTTGGCCCCTACAATATAAATGTTTGTGTTTAATGGAACGTGAAACAGATACGCCATGGTCAACATACTGGGCAAACAAGGTTTAGAAGTTTTTGTTCTGTTGTACGTGTTTTTTTCGTTTTTTCTGAAGAACTTCTCCAAAACTTTAATAAGGTAATGACATTACGAATTACTATGGAGCAGTATAATCACCTGGAGGGTGTTGAAACACTGATTGCCACTCTGCCTCCGGAGCTTTCATATTCAATAGGCCTGGGGTGGGCTTGAGACTTTGCTTTTCTAAGAAGTTTCCAGATGATATGGATTCTGGTGGTGCAGTGACCACATTTTGAGAACCACTGAGTTTAAGAACAGATTTTACAGTTTTATTAGAATTTTTTTTCTTTTCCTTATGGAAATTTCATTTTAAGGTACTAGTGTTCCCCACAATCTACTTTGAGAAATATGTTCTATAGTTCTCTGGATGGAAGAAAACCTTACAATGGGAAAATATTCTAGAAACAAATGAGGACAAAAGTGATCCCTTCATTTTCTAATATGACATTTTAGAAATAACTGTGAGACCTTCAAAAATTGAAAAAATATGGAATACAGTTTATGAAGATTCTTATATTCCCACTGCAATATGACAAGTAATGACACTGAAATTCTTTCTTTCATACGTAGATAGATAAGTATAGTATTTCGATGCATAAGAATTAAGGTAAAATAAGAAATAGATAATATTAGGAAATGTCAAATTACTTAAGTCCACAACGTATATTGTTAAAAAGAAAAATCTTTCCTTTTACATTGTTATAATCAGGGGCTTCCTTAGGAGAAGACAGAATAAAATAAGAAGAAAAAAAAATTCCTGCTAAGCTTAAAAGTTTCTGGATTTTTTTTTTTCTTCATAGTCATCTTTGAAGTGTTCACTGGCTTCTTGGGCTATACTGCTAAAGTGTTTGAAATTTGTTTTTCTAAAAGGAAAGGCTTATGTTAATAAATACCTGGTAGTACTGTGAATTGATACCACTGCAGAAAATAATATGGTAAAAATGAAAAATATTCATAATGCTTTGACTCTCCCAAGGAAATTTATTACAATGAAATAATTCAAAAGGAAGAAAAATATAATGCTCAGAAACAATGTTTCCAATATTATCTGAAATGTTTTTTAAACAAGTTAAATGTCTCTAAACAGGGAAATAGTTAATAGTTCACAGATATTAAATGGATGGGACAGTGCGTCAAGATTAAACAGGAAAGTTATGAAGGATATGACAGCGTGGGAGGTATGTACACAAGGATGCTATGTGCAAAAACAGATCTCACAATCCCTTCTCTGCTCACGTAACACTACACGAGAAGGGCCAAGGAGAAAGGAGAACAGTTGAATTATGGGACTAAGAATATGGATGGTTTTGATTTCTTTTCTTTAAAAAAATGGGTCAATGTTATTTTAACAACATAGGAAACATTTTTAAATGTCCCTATCAATATGTGAATTACCCCCAGGAAAGTGTCATTTTAATTTTCTGGCAGGTGATTTTAACAGCACTAAGTACAAAACATGGTAGAGGTTTCTGGAATAGTTGGGTAAGATAATAGTGGGAAGAAAAAATACTGAAAAGTGGAGGTTGGAAACTTCCATAACTTAATTTTCTTCCTATCTTAAACGAGGGCTCACTGGATAAACTGGATTCAGTTAGCCCAAATTAGAAAATGTTCATACTGAAGAGATGGATATTCTGTGCAAAAGAGACAGTTGTAATTAAGACCAAAAAAAAAAAAATCCACCTCTGTTTTCTTCTGTCTCCATCTCTGGCTACCTGTTGGGCATCACGCTGCATTCCTGTACCTTGTACCTGTATTACCTGAGTTGTTCCCTCTTGAGTTTAAGGCAAGCAAAGGTTTTTTGTACACTTGAAATTAGCAGTCATTTTAGAACTTTGACATTTCACTTACTTTCCCTTATTTTCTGCATCTTAAAAGCTTAAAGGTAAGGGAAGTATATTCAAGAGGTTTTTTTAGACCATTTTGTTTTTCTTTAACTGCAACCAGGTTAAATTTTTTTTTTATTTCAGCATATTATGGGGGTACAGATGTTTAGGTTATGTATGTTGCCCTTCCCCCCCCCCCAAGTCTGAGTTTCAAATATGTCTATCCTTCGGGTGTTGCGCATTGCACTCTTTGTGTATGCATATACCCGTCCCCTCCTCCCTCCTCTACCTCCCCCTCCCCCCTGCCCAACATCCAATAGATGTTATTCTCATATGTGCACTTATTTGTTGATCAGTTAATACCAATTTGATGGTGAGTACATGTGGTTCTTGTCTTTCCATTTTTTTAATTGTGTGATCAATTTGCTCTTTTAAAGAAATATAATTTGTCTCATCAAATAACAAAAAAAAATATCTCTCTTTGCTATAATTAAAAATTAGCCTGAGGTCAGAGATTTTACCGATTATAAATAATATTTTTCTCCCAATATCTTTACTAAAAAAGCTTAGGATTTTGAAGTTTGGATAGAGAGGCTCTGTGTTTGCTATTTACTGAATAAGAAACAAGGGAGTTTATTATAGTTATTATTATATCCTCTTTATAAAGATTTTTCAATATTCAGAAACATAACTATATTCACTACAAAATGCCAACTTTAATATAAAACATCTGTCTTAAATTTCTGACCTCCCCCCACACAAAGAATAATTTAGAAGTACAGAATATTTTTTTCCAGTTATTTAAAAACTGATGTGTGGTACAATTATAAAGTTGACCTAAAAAGCAAGTCTCAGCATATTCTTAATCGGAGTAAAATGTGATTCTTTCCAACAAATGCATTGTTGAATTTCTTTCTGCCTTTGTCAGTAAAACAGCTGTGAACAAATCAAACTTCGTGATTTTTAATTTTTCTCTCATGACTCACTTTAAACTTCCCTTTTTTCCCTGTTCCACAGCTACTAGAATTAGATCAAACACATTTTCAAGGTCATGCAATTTTACGACACATTGTCTACCCTAGGTTTTAATAGCAAAGGTTATGCTTTTGCAACCTCTATTTCATGCAAGGATGCCTGAGGGGCTCCGTTCATGGTAAAAACACAGGTATTAAGGGCCTACTATGCGCCAGGCATTGTGCTTGATTCCTCGTCTAAGCTGTCTGTTATCACATAAGCACAGGGGAAGATGGTGTGTAGTTACACATGCTTGTAAAGACCTGAGAAAAAGAAGATCTGAGAAACCACTCATGTTACTCATGACTTAGTTATTAATTTGCTATTAAACAAATCTCAAGAAAGCTTTGAATTTCACACCTGTGAGAATTAAGACTTTGATCTGGCTGATAGAGAGAGAATCAATAAGAACAAGAGGAACAGGACCATGGGAAACCATTTCCCCGACACTGTATATGCATAATAAACTAGACAATCTTTACACAGAGAAGGACAGTGGGGCACACCTGGGTCCGTATAAAAAAACCAAGGCCCATGTGCTGACAAGTACGGGTGAGTTCACAGGAACAATAGGGCAGGAAGCTTCAAAGTGGGGCTCCATTGTAGGAAACTGGACAGATGGCCAATACACAGAAGGCCTTTAAAATGCACGGGTGCAGTGGAGCCACTGTTTATTTAAGTAGGAAGGGGATTGGGAGAGGCAGCAATAGTAAAAAAAAAAAAAAAATGGCAGAAATCATTTAAAGCATAATAAGCACAATCATGCAGGCCATTGTATAAAGAATAAAAAATTTTCTTAGTTTAACCCAGTTCTCACGCTTGCATTCTATGCAGTAATTAAATCACTTAAAGTCAGGCTCATACCCAGAAATTTAAAACCAAATAAATTTCAACGTATTAGTCAAAATTATATTATTAATTGTCAAAAGTTACCCAAAACCGCTGTAAAGAAAGTTAAGAGAGGTTAGTTCGCATGAACAAGTCAGACAATAAAAACATTAGCGGAATGCTATTAGTGGATGTGCGAGTCGCTATTCCTTGTAGCCTGCAATGTTTCCATCCACTGGCCCCCTACTGATTCATTATACTGGATTGTAAAGGCATTTGCAAAATATAAAGTGCTATAAAAATACTGGATAGTAATGATAATTCATCTTGCCTTCCATTTCTATAGTATTTATTTGTATTACACTAAATTTGAGCTTTAATTGCTCCCAAATGAATCTTTGGGTCCATATTTCTTTCTCTTCCTCTGGCAGTAATACAATCTGAGCATGTCAGACAGGTCAGGCCTGGATGGGAAGGCAATGTTTGCCTGCAGTGGAATTTACACAGTGTGGGTCAAATGATCCACAGCACAGCTGGCTTTCCTGATCAGTCTCAATGGGCACTGTCTCATTTCCTCTGCTTGGTAAAAACTGATGGAGTGAGAAAGCCCTCTCTATCAGTCATTTCTGCCATCAACTCGAGGCATCATTCTATAAAAACAATGTATTACCATTGCGTCTTCCGAAACTTTTTCTTAAAGGTTTCAAAGGTCCACATTCCACTATGCATGGGTTTACACAGTGATATTATCTCACCTTTGTTGTTCATCGTGCTTTTGCTCTACTCTTGTCTATTTAACAGACTATTAAACTGGAGACACCTAGATCTTTATTTAACAGAATGGTTCTACCTGCACATCACATGAGTTCATGTGTTACCACTAAATAAGCAGATGGCCACTTGTTTCATGCATCTGGATTCTGTGGAAGTTCTCAAGTCAGAAAACACCCAACTTTACAAAGAAAAAGGGAGGAAGAAATAACAGGCAGACAGTAATATAGTGGAATAGAAACTATAATATATCAACCTAACTGTGTACTACCATGAATTCCTAAGGTTAGCTAGCTTCCTTCTTTCCTTCCTACCTTTCTCCCTTCCTTCCTTTTCTCTCTTTCTCTTTCTTTCCTTCTTTCTCTTTCTGTTTCTTTCTTTGTTTCTTTCTTTCTTTCTCATATCAACACTATATCAGATTCCATAGCTTTAATTTCTTTTTAGAATGTTCCTTTCCTATGTATTCAACAATTTAGTTGCTCATATGATTAAATGGTTGTTTATTATGTGAGAATGACTAACTTCCAGTAATGAATTGAATAACTATTAAAAATGTTCTTTCGTGGATTAATAAAATGTGGTATATGTATACATGAAGTACTATTCAGCTTTAAGAAACAATGGTGATATAGCACCTCTTGCATGCTCCTGGATAGAGCTGGAACGCATTCTACTAAGTGAAGTATCCCAAGAATGGAAAAACAAGCACCACGTGTATTCACCATCAAATTGGTATTAACTGATCAACACATAAGTGCACATATAAGAATAACATCTATTGGATGTCGGGCAGGGGGGAAGGGGGAAGGGGGAGGAGGGGACGGGTATATGCATACACAACGAGTGCAATGAGCACCATCCGAGGGATGGACACACTTGAAACTCAGACTTGGGCAGAGGGAGGGCAAGGGCAACATATGTAACCTAAGCTTCTGTACCCCCATAATATGCTGAAATAAAAAAAAAAAGTTCTTTTGACCCAATCAATGTACTCACCATATCAATAGGCTAAAGGGAAAAACAATCATATCAATTGATACAGGAAAAGAATTTGGGAGAATACAATATCTATTCATGATATTTAAAAAATCCCAGAAAACTAAATATAGAGGAGAACTTTTTCAGCTTGATAAAATACATCTAAAAAAGTCTACAGCTAACATCATACTTAATTGTGAAAGACTGAATATTTTCTCCATAAGATTGGAATAAAGTAAAAATGTCAGTTCTCACCACTCCTGGCATATGCAATAAGGCAAGAAAATACAATGAAAGGTATACAGATCAAAAAGAAAGAAATACAACTGTCTTTATTGAAGATGAAATGATAATGTATACAGAAAATCTCAAGGAATCTCC
>CAUYSK010033238.1:0-17693 GCA_963575035.1 Avahi laniger
CAGGCATGTGCCACCATGCCCGGCTAATTTTTGCTATATGTATTTTTAGCTGTTCAATTAATTTCTTTCTATTTTTGGTAGAGATGAGGTCTCGCTCTTGCTCAGGCTGGTCTCGAACTCCCGAGCTCAGAACGATCCGCCCACCTCGGCCTCCCAGAGAGCTAAGATTACAGGCGTGAGCCACCACGCCCGGCCTGATTTAAGGGAGTTTTGAGGATAATTTCAACTATACAATATTTTTGCTTTACTAGCTGATTTCAGAAGCTGACATCTTTGTTAAGGTGCATTTCTAGTTATCAAATGAAAACTACCATGACATACATTCTAAAATAAGAGTTCAAGGCTTTAATGTGTGTGCATGCACACATGTGTGTATGTGTAACAAAATATATTTTTAATACAGGAAACTTAAATAATACAATACAACTTACCTTCTCTATATCCCCCTCCCTACACAAATAGTAAAGGGCCAGCATTCTTAGTGCTTCCACATTTTGGCTGTCTTGGAGCAGTAACCTGCAGAAAAACATTTCAGTCAATGTTGAAATAAATTTACATATTTTCCTTTATTCAAGGGCTTGAAAAGTTGGTTTGCTTGTCTCACTATTCCACTGTTCAAATAAGTAATTTTAGTTAGAAAAATTCCATCTGTTTTATGAAAATTACCAACCTCGTTACTTAAACTAAAAAAGTCTCTGTAATTTAATTTTTGGTATGTTTTTAAAAAGATATGAATAGATCACGCTAGCCTCATTAAATTCTGTGGCAATCCTAAACAAAATGTTAGCTAACTATACAAAACAGTATATTAAAAGAATAATTCCGTTTGACTAGGCTGATTTATTATAGGAATTCTTGGGATGCAAAGATGGGTCAAACATTGAAAAACCTATTAATGTTATTCACGTTAAAATAGATTCCTATGTTATAAAAACAAATTAGAAAATATTTTGAAAAAATAGCCTTTTAACTGGAAAAACAAAAGAAAAAAATTACAAGTATAAACTTAGTAAGAAATGTGTAGAAGTCATAAAATTCCTACAAAACTTTACTCAAGGACATTTTAAAAAGGAACTGAACAAAAGAGGTAACACCCTAGGTTTCTTATGGATGATGTGGTACATTGAAATTATTGGTTCCAGTTTTCAACTCTCCCTGAAGATGTGCCTTCTGTCATGTAACTAACTGAACAGTTCTTCCTACAAAAGGTGGAATGAACTTTACTGCTCCTTGACTAGAGACTTGGACACCTTTTTTACATTGGTCAATGGAGTGTGGGCAGGAGTAGCAGTGTGCGAAGTCTAAATTTCAGAAGCATTGCTTATTTCTGCCTGTTCTCTTGCATCTCTGCCGTCACTATGAGAAGAATTTCGTCTGGGTAGCTGCTGCTTTTTGGCTTGAGCACAGGGAAAAACACCCTTGGAGATGATCAAAGCCCAACTGCAAAAAGGTGTCATGCCCACTCAGCTGGATCTGAAGCCTGAAGCAGAGCCCTAGCCAAGTCGGCTTGAAATCAACAGACCCTGGACAACCCACACAAACTTGAGGAATGAATATTTATTATCATATGCCCTGAGATTTATCATTGTTAGTTATATACCAATATAGTTGCCTGACATAATAATGCTCAGTTTTGGTTAAAAACATTTTTCCCCCAATAACTATAGATTTAATGCAATTCAAACCACAATCTTATAAAGTTTCTTTTCTAACTTGGTAAGTTAATTCTGACAGTCAATGGCAGAAAAATAGCCAACAAAACTGTCAAAAGAGAAATGACATGATGGACAATTTTCCCTAAAAGATATCAAAGTCCATTAGAAACTTAGGAAAGAACAGGCCTAGTTAAAACAACAACATGCACACACATATATAGGATCAGTCAATAGAAGAAAAACAATAGCTTTCAGCATATAAAAAGATGCTCAATCTCACACAATCAAAAAATGAAAATAAAAGTAAGGGACCTCACTTATTCTATCAGATTGCTGAAAAAACAAAAACACACACACTGATAACAGTCAACTAGTGAGGACAGGACGAGGGGACATTCAATAGACTATTGGCAGGAGTATAAATTAGTATAATTCAGACTAGAACAATTTGGTAGTGTCTGTCAGAATTTTAAATATGTATACCTGAGGCAGAGACTATAGTGTGTCTCCCCTTATTTGTATGGGAGCATGACTAGCCAATGCTTCCTGGACACCTTTGTAGTTAGATATGGTCAATGTGAGAGAAAGTAATGCATGCCATTTCTGGGCCTGGGAATGACTCCTCCATATTCTCTTTTCCTTTTCACCAGCTGTTATGAGGTCTTAGGAGACAGCAGAATTGCAAGATGGAAAGAGCCTAAATCCCTTAAAAATAGAATGAAGGAAAGCTACCCAATCAATTTTAATAGTCATCTAAAACATAAAAAGGTCCCATGAGAGGAAAAAAAAATTTCTATTATGTTGAACTGTCATATATTTAGATCTATTTTTGTATATAATACAAAGGGGTATGTGTGGGTGTTCACTGTAATATACTGAACAGTAAAAAATGTTAAATTGCCAAAGTGCATATCAATGGAGAAAAACTAAATAAACTATTTATATGTTCATTTCATATAATGCTACTCAATTGTTTAAAAATGATTAGGGAAAAAAAATTGTCTTTGTTCACAGATGGCATGAACATCTATGTAGAAAATCTGAAAGAATCAACAAAAAAACCTCTTGGAATTGAAAAATAAGTATAGCAGGATTGTAGGATATAAGGTTAATATAGAATATCAATCAATTTCCAACAATGAACCAGTGGAATTTGAAATTAAAAACACAATGCCATTTACATTAGCAATCCCCAAAATAAAATACTTAGGTATAAATCCAACAAAATATATGCAAGATCTATATAAGGACAATTTAAAAATTCTGATAAAAAAATCAAAGAATCAAATAAATGGAGAGATATTCCTTGCTTGTCATGGATACAAGGACAATATTGTCAAGATGTTAGTTCTTCCTAACTTGATCTATAGAGTCAATGAAATCATCATCAAAATCCCAGCAAGTGATTCTGTGAATATTGACAAACTGATTCTAAAGTTTATATGGAGAGGCAAAAGACCTAGAAGAGCCAACACAATATTGAAAGAGGACTGACATTACTTGACATCAAGACTTACTAAAAAACTTCAGTAATCAAGACAGTGTACTATTGGTGAAAGAACAGACAAGTAGATCAATGAAATAGGATAGAGATCGCAGAAATAGACCTACATAAATATAGTCAACTGGTCTTTGACAATGCAATGAAGACAGATTTTTCAACAGACAGCAGTGGAACAACTGGACATCCACATGCAAAAATAATACAGACACAGACCTCGCCTCCTTCACAAAAATTAACCCCAAATAGATCACAAACCTAAATGTAACATGCAAAATTATAAAATTCCTAGAAGATAACATAGGAGAAAATGTAGATAACCTAGGGTTTGGTGATGGCATTTTAGGTATAACACAAAAGACATGATCCATAAGAGAAAGAATTGATAAAGTGGACTTCAATAAAATTAAAAACTTCTGTTTTTTGAAAGACACTGTCAAGAGAATGAGAAGACATGCCGGGAGAAACCATTTGTAAAAGACGTATCTGATAACGGACAGTTTTCTAAAATATTCAAAGAACTCTTCAAACTCAACAATAAGCAAACAACGGGGGGGGGGGGAGGCAGAAAGAAAAGAAAAAGAAAAAGAAAAAGAAAAAAGAGAAAAAAATGAAAACAACTGATTAAAATGAGCCAAAGACATCTCACCAAAGAAGATATACAAATAGCAAATAAGCGTATGAAAAGATGTTCCACATTTTATATCATCAGGTAAATACAAATTAAAATAACAATGACCACTACACACCTATCAGAATGGCCAAAATCCAGAACACTGACAACACCAAATCCTGGTGAGGATATGAAGTAACAGGAACCCTCATTCATTACTAGTGGGAACATAATATGGTACAATCACTTTGAAAGACAGTTTGGCAGTTTCTTACAAAACTAAATACACTCTTACCATATGATTCAGCAATCACACTCCTTGGTATTTAACTCAAAGGAATTGAAAGATTATGTCAATGCAAAAATCTGCCCATGGATGTTTATATTTATAGCAGCTTTATTCATAATTGCCAAAGTTTGGAAGCAACCAAGATGTCTTTCAGTAGCTGAATGGATAAATAAATTATGACATGTACAGGCAATGGGATATTATTTAATGCTAAAAAGAAATGAGTCATCAAGTCATGAAAAGGCATGGAGGAAACTTAAATGCATAATACTAAGTGAAAGAAGCCAATTTAAAAAGGCTACGTGTTGTATTATTCCATGTTAGGGGACATTCTGGAAAAGACAAAACTATGAGATAGTAAAAAGATCAGTAGTTGCCAAGGTTGGGGGAGGGAGAAATATATAGGAGAAGCACTATACAGAGGATGTTTAGGGCAGTAGAAATACTTTTTATGATACTAAAACGATAAATACATGTCATTAAAAATTTGTCCAAAGCCATGGAATATACACCAAAAGTGAACTGTAATATAAACTATGGACTTTGGGCTATTTGTTGTGTCAGTGTAGGTTCATCAATTGTAACAAATGCATCACTGTGTTGGGGGATGGTGGTAATGGGGTACACAATTTCTGTGTGGGGCAAGGATTATATGGGAAATCTCCATACCTTCTGCTCAATTTTGCTGTGAACCTAAAACTGCCATAAAAAATAAAGTCCATTAAAAAAATTAGGTATACCTTTGTGAATGGATATAAACGATATCCATGAAATACTCAATTAAAAAAACACAAATTCAAAACTATATAATGAATCTATTTATTTTAAAAACACTCTCAAAATATATATATATATTTTTTATATATTATATAAAAGGCACACACACATACACACACAGAGTGCCTAGAAAAAATTCTGAAAGATCATACATCAAAAAGTTACTAGTGCCCAAATTGTGGCCTCCAAATATCATTTCCTACGAAAAGAGAATAGCTTTCCCTAGACAAATGGCTGATACCAACGTGGGGCAGTAAATACACAAAATGAGGCTAGTACAGATTGTCATACCAAAGAGCAAGGTAACTATCAAAGATTACTAGGACTGTGTCAAAAGGACTTAAGAACTAACTTGAAGAAGCTCTAAATGGCCAAAGATAGACAGTTTGTGCAATTATAATAACCGAAATTTCTAGAAGCACTCAAGTTTAAATCTATGGCATGTAAACAAACCAACAAACCCAAACTATTAGTCAATTATCATTGGAGGATTCTAGAGGAATCTTTCTTTTTTGGTTTTTTTGAAACCTAGAAATAAAGGAAAAGACTCAAGCATTTTATCCTATCTTTCTTATATGAATGGTACCATTAGGTAACTAACCAATAAATGAGAAATTTTTCCTTATAGAGGTATTCCAGCTATGAAATATAACCATACTGTAATCTCTAATGAACCAAGCACGTAGGTATTGAGCATGAATGGCTGCTAATATCACAAAAAGAGAGATGAGCAGACATTATGTCTCTTTCATGGAGGAATACAGCACCACTTAGGAAGTAATTGCAAAAATCACCAAAATCTGGATCACAGAAAACTCCATAGGACACAAAAAATACTGGTTTCTTTAGTTTAAAAAACAGCAAGAAGAAAAAGACGAGAAGGCAGAGAGGGAAAGAGAAAAGAAGGGAAAGAAAGGGAGACGGAGACAGTAAGGGCCAGGGAGAGAGGGAGGAAGGGAAGAAGGGAGAGAGTAGAAGGGAGAAAGAGAGAGAGAACTCCTGAGAAAGACTGGTGGGGAACCTAGAGATTTAAAAAATATACACCAGTCATAATATGTAGACCTTATTTGGATCCTGATTAAAAAATAATTTGTAAATATAACACAAGATATTTGAGAGAACTGGAAATTCAAACACTGATGGGCTACTTCATAACATTAAGAAACTTCAATGGTAGGCTGTCATGAAAAAAATATATTAAGAAACTATAATGTTTTTAGATGTGGTAGTGATATTATCTTTATGTAGTAGGGGGAAAATGTTTGCAATACATCCTGTAATATTTACAGATGAAATGATATAGGCCTTGAATTTGCTTCAAAATGAAAATTAAAGAAAGGATGGCCGTGGTCACATGGTGATGGTAGCTGGGGGCAGGAACAGATAAGTGTGCTTCAGACTGTTATTCTCTCTGCTTTTATGCAAGTCTAAAATTCTCCATAATAACATTAAAAAATATTTACCAGTTACACGAGGATGTGGGGAGAAGTGGAGGGAACTATCTATTTTTTTCTCTGCAAATGTATTAATTATAAAAATGATGCACTTAAACACAAATGATAGAAGATGTTAACAACAATGCTGCCAAGACGTTAGGCCCGGAGACAGCTGTTAATATTTTGTCAGATATAGATAAAACTAGGCATGCTTGCAAGTCATTTATTCTGAAGATTTCAAGACTGTAAACCTTAATCCATATTGAAGTAAAGCTGACTTCCTATGCAATTTATGCTTCATCTGTATCTTGAAAGGATCCTGCTTAATGTTTACATGAAAAGTTCTATTAAGACGTCCTGATTTTAAAAGTATATTTTTATCACCTATGAAATTTACTTTTTTGTAATTTCAGTATTAAGTGACATGAAGTCATTTGTTAGTCAAAAAGTATTGATTTGTGACTCATACACATTACACATTTATTCTCAATCTCATAGCTTTAAATGGCATCTATATGCCAGTCACCCCAAAATATTTATCTCTAACCTAGATCTCTCTCCAGAACTCCAGATGCAGCCATCCAGCTGCCTACTCATACATCCATCTCTAATTTGATTTCTAAGAGGCATCTCAAACTTATGATGTCCAAAACTAAACTTTTTATGTGCCCCTAAAACCTTCTTTTTCCAGTCTTCCTGTTAAGCTAAAGACAACTCCATCCTCTATCTAGCACAGGTAACATTTAAGAGCACAGGCTTTGGGACCAGAGTGCTCTACATTTGAATCCTGACTCCACCATTAACTAGCAGTGTGGCTTTGGATAAACTACTTACTCTTTCTCTGTCTTAGTCTATTCAACGGTAAAATAGAATACTAATGGTACCTACCTCTCAGGGTTGTTGTAGGGATAAACAGCACTTCCTATGTGCCAGGCACTCTGAGCACTTTCCGACAGCTCATCATCATTTTTGTTGCTGTTATTTTAATTGTTCAGGCCCCAAACCTTGGAATTACCTTCAACTAGGCTCTTTCTCTCACTTTCCTAATCAAAACACATCCAAATTCCAATCACTTCTCAAAGCACTTCCGCTACCACTCTCCTGGGCCTGCCACCAGCACTTCTCTTCCCAATTACGGCCACAGCTTGCAAAACAGTCTTCCTGCTTCTACCCTTCCCCCTTCCCCACAGTCTGTTCTCCACGCAGCAGAGTGATTCTTTTCAAATGTCATTCAGATCATGGCACTCCTCTGTTCAGAACCCTCCAAGGACTTCACACTTCAGAAGAAAAATCAAAATACTTATAATGACCTATAATACAGTTCACGCCCTTCCTCTCTGACCTCACAGCCTGTTCATCTCTCTTACTCCTTCCCGCTCCTCGAACTACTACAGGACACCTGCTACTGCTTCAGGGTCTTTGTCTTTGCTTTTCTTTCTTTCTGCAAAGTCTTCTCCCAGATAGGCAGATCTGCACTGCTTACTTCCCTGCCTTCCTCAGGTCTTTGCTCACATGCCATCTTCTCAGTGAGGCCTTCCCTGACCGCCTCATAACAGTGAATGCCTTAACATTCTCTATGTCTTTCCTGCTGTGTCTTTTCTCTATAGCACTTATACTTTCTAACAAACTATATAATCTACTTAGTGGTTTCCTTAGTATATGGTTTCTCTCACTTGAATATCAGCTTCCTGGTGGCAGAGATATTTGTTTGCCTAAGAAGAGTTATCTGTCTTAGAACAGGCACTCAGATATTGATGTAAATCAATAAATTCAGTTTTTAAAAGCAATATGATTTTAAATGTTTCCTCAATTCTATACTGTTGGGAAAAATCAAGTTAAAAAAATTCACACAGATTTTCCTTTTTCTCGAAATAATAACCAGATGCAAAGAGACTTATGTCATCTTTTTTTTTTACTTAACCTTTGTGCTGTCTCCACTGTCTGGTCCCAATCCTGCAAGGCTAGTTGTAATTTCATTTTCTTTACAAAAGCAGGAAGGAAGCTTGGAAAGTTCACGATCATCTGGTTCACAGTGTCCAGAGCACCTGAATAATTCTGGCGCATCTCAAGGCATTGTGCCTAATGGAAGGAAATAAAGTGACATGAAAACTGTGATCTTACATACTGCAGTTCTCACGATCCAGAGTAGGTATAATACTAGTGTTTTACATTTCCTGACTTTTCTGTAAAGAACAGTTATCACTGTAATGGGGAAAAAAAGGTTTTATCAAAATTTCAAAATATCACAGAATAATAAAAATACATTTTATGTAACTTTTACAATTCACTTTTAAAGAGCTAAAAAATATGATTAAAGGATAAAGTTTTAAAAAATGCTTTTAGAAATAGCATAAAATAAAGAATTTCAATTCAGAACAGAAAAATTATTTTTTTAGATTAAAATATTTCCAGGTATTTGCAAGTAGCATCTAAAATTTAAGAAATTTCTGAAATTTTGCATTTTTTTTTTTTTTTTTAGAAATTACTTTTAGGTTAAAAAGATACAATTTTAAAGAAGCAAAATAAAGTTCATACAAATCTTTCTACATCTACATTTTCACTTCTAGGAATTATCTTCAGGAAATAATTGCAAAAGACGACAAAGAAGCATATAGATAATTTTTATGGCAGAATTGTTTATGTATGATAGAAAAAACAAAAGTAACCCAAAATTTACATAGATGAGTAGTTAAATGATAGCATATCTATTTAATAAAATTATAGGTAATCATTAAAAGTTATTATGTAGGCTTGTATTATGTAGGCTTAACTGACATGAAAAGATATCATATATAATAGTTTAACTGGTTATTTCAAGTGGTGATGTTTATTTTCTCATTCAGATTTTATTGTATTTCTGAAAAAAATGTTTTTACTATGCCTATGTATTAATTTCATAGTTAGAAATAATAAAGCTGTAAATGTAGTTAGTACAATAAAAACAGATAAGGAGGTACACTTACCACATATTAGACTTTTTAAAAATTTGCTTCTGGATTTCCTTTAGGAATAAATTTAGTTCTGGTATATATCAATTAAAAATGTGTATCCAGTCTCAACAGATCTATACCAGAACTGCAATATATACCTGAAAACAGTTTGAGATTACATTCCTACGAAACTAAAAAAAAAGTATGAGAACCACCCAAAGATGCCCCTTTGTCAAAATAAATTAGTATTTAAGTTTCTAAATAACTGACAATAGAAAAGAGATGCATGTAGATATTTTTTTAAAAATTAGATTTGCCATTGGAATCTACCTAAAGAGCTGTTGCTATAAGATTAAATCATGTTACAAAGACCTTACGTGTATCCACATCTAATACTTTTCCTTAGACCATCCCCCTTCCATTTAAATGCAAAGCACTATATTAAGCTAAATTTGCTGTACATTTGGTTTGTATCATTCCTAGTTGGAATTAGACAATGCAGCCCTTCTGCTGAATTAACTGAAAATAAATACATAATTGGAATGGGTCATATTAGAAAAAGAATTTAAACCAATCTTGAGGACTGTAGGAAAAAAGAAAAATCCCTCCTAAGCTGTTTATATTAACATCTGGAATAGTTCCTACTCCAGAAGATTATCAACTAGCTTTTTTTAAGAGGAAGAAAAATGATCAAGAAAAAGTGTTTTTTAAACTTGCCAAATGCCCAATTCCTACAGCTGTGCAATCAGGTAAAACTTGAGGGCAATTGGCCTGAATAGTAGTTGTACTGACGGCAAACCTGAACAAGCTAACCATCCACACAAATTGACAGGATGAAGGATGTGAGGACATTAACGACAGCCAAGACACCAGTACTCTCCTCTTTTTCTTTTTTATCACATCAAATTATTGCTTATCTAATAGACTTTTGTTCCCCCCCGCCAAAAAAAATTTTTTTGTTGAATCAAAATCAAAAAAATAAATTATGAAGTGTTCAGAAGGCATCAATGTGGATTGAAGAAAGGGTTCCACTTAAGTATTTTCACCCACCAATGATTTCTAAGGACTGTCCAATGCTCATCCCTCACAATTTATGTCCGCTCATGTTATTTCTCTGCTCAAAACTTTTCACTGGCTGCCTATGTATCCAATTCAAAGTAAAAGGCCCAGGCCTTACAGAATAGACCCACCTCTCATTACCCCCACACCCAACTTCTTTCCTCTGGCCTTCACTTCTACTCTCTTTACTCTTTCCACGTTGGTCTCCTTACTGCCCCTGAATATGTCTGAAGGTATCTGAACCTGTTATCTCCTCTATTTGAAATGCTTTCTCCCAGATGCCCACGGTGCTTTAACCTTCACCTCCTATAAGTCTTTTCTCAAATATCAATTTCTCTGATCACCTCATGTAAAATCGCAAGTCCATGCCCCAGTTCTCCTTTTTCCCCTTTTCCTGCTTTATTTATAATTTTTGCACTGCACATATTACCTTCTAGTGTACTATATAATTTATTTACTAATTTTGTTTATTGTCTGTCTCCCCCAGTAGAACATAAGCTCCATAAAAAAAGGAGGTTTTCTTTTGCTCAGAGATTTCCCTAGTATCTAAGAGTGATGCCTTATACATATTAGACACACAATAAATGTTGAGGAAAAAACGCGTAAGTCAAAAATAACAACAAAAACAACTACTACCGATCCCGGCTTCAGGAACTTTGGCAGAGAATACATTTCGCTCATTTACTGTGTCCTATACAAATGCAAGTCCCCCTTACAATTACAGTATTATGAAAACTATCATCTTTTTGAGCTACTTCGTTTTGTTGGATTTTAAATGTATTACGAATACATTTTGAAACATGATTTATTTATCCTGAGTCCAACTCACCTTACCCAGCAAAGCAAAAATATCATTTCCATCTTCTAATATCTCTTCAAAACACCTTAGTGCTTTTTTAGTATAAGGTTCTTTTCCTCTTGTAATATCAAGCCATGCTTTCAAAATGTGTCCCTGTAAAATGAATAATTCTAATTATTATATTTCCATTTTTTTAGAAATGAAAGAAATAAATGTTGATGAAAGAGATAAGCCTAATGTCATTTTTTGGTAATTAACAGCAAATAGGACTTACCAAATAATGTTATAAACAATAAAATTCTGTGTACTGAAATCATTTTGGAACCCTTGCCAACCTAGAGTCTTGGGAACTATATTATGAATTTCAGCCCTTAAGATTACTACTGGGCTCAATATTAATATTAAGATGCTTGTCAAATATTTCATTATTGTTAAAACCAATATTCTTCTTTGAAATTTTGCTGATAATTTACTATTAATAATTGTTAAACATGTAATTCAATATATAAATAAGAATTTATTGTCTTTTTAAACAAATAGCCCAAATGAACTAACATGGAATAATAGAATATGTCTTGCTTCACGTATATTAAAAATTCGGATAATTTGGCAACTGTCTTCTTAACCTCTGTGACTAGTCCAGTAATTTCAAATGAAAGGATGAATGATCTGAGAAATTAAAAACTGAAGAACTCATGGATGTTTACATTTAGACATGTTAGTGGGCCAACGGGTGTAAGAGATACAGGATTGGGAAGAAGACAGAAACTGATTGATTGTTTATTTTTTCTTTTAAGATCAAATAAAACATTGCAAAATAAGTTCTTCTATTTAAAAATGTCTAGGTTAGTTCATAACTTTATAAAACTTTAAATAAGATTACATTTACCTCCCTGTATTTCACCTGAAAATACAGGTAAAATTCTCAATCAATGCTACTTCCACTCACTACATCAGTGTCATCATTTGAATGGTTTTAACTACTGTCTCTGTGAGGATGACTCCCAACCTATATTCCTAGCTCAAAACCTCTTCTAAACTTTACTTCCCTTTTTCAAAATCTCATCTGCTATTTCCATCTTACTATTCTGTTAGCACCTGAAATATAGCATTAAGTCAAATACATCACCTCCCTCCAACACTAGCTTCTCATCCCAAGGTATTTTCTTTTTTTTAATTTAATTTTAATTTTTTTTAAATTTCAGATTATTACAGGTGTACATTTTGGTTACATGAATTACTTTTGTGCAGTTTGAGTTAAATTTATACATGTGTCTATTACCCAGGTAGCGTACATTGTACCTGTTAGGTGTGAATTTACCCTTCCCCTCCTCCTTCCTCCCAACTGCTTGATTTCCATTGAATTTTACTAACATATGTGCACATGAGTGTTGGTTATTTAGTTTCAATTTGATAGTGAGTACATGTGGTGTTTGTTTTTCCATTCTTGTGATACTTCACTTAAGAGGATAGTCTCCAGTTCCATTCAGGTTGTTACAAAAGGTATTATTAGTTCACCATTTTCTTATGGCTGAATAATATTCCATGGTATATATATATATACCACATTTATTAATCCACTCATGTATTGATGGGTACTTGGGTTGTTTCCACATCTTTATGATTTTGAATTATGCTGCTATAAACACTCGAGTTGCAAGTGTCTTTTTTATAAAATGTCCTATTTTCCTTTGAGTAAATACTCAGTAGTGGGATCGTCGGATGAAATGGTAAGTCTACTTTTAGTTCTTTGAGGTATCTCCATACTACTTTCATAGAGGTTGAACCAGTTTGTAGTCCCACCAACAGTGGGACTTCTCTCTGCATCCACACCAGCATCTGTTGTTTTGGGACTTTTTGATAAAAGCCATTCTGACTGGAGTTAGGTGATATTTCATTGTTTTGATTTGCACTTCCCTGATGATTAGAGATGTCAAAAACATACAATAGGGAAAAGAATCCCTATTCAATAAATGGTGCTGGGAAAATTGGATAGCCACATGTAGAAGACTAAAACAGGATCCACACCTTTCACCACTCACCAAAATTAATTCACAACTGATAACAGACTTAAACGTAAGGTATGAAACTATAAGAATTCTAGAAGAAGAGGCTGGAAAAACTCTTATAGATATGGCTCTAGGCAAAGAATTTATGAAGAAGACCCCATAGGCAATCACAGCAACAACAAAAATAAATAAATGGGACCTGATAAAATTGAAAAGCTTCTGCACAGGCAAGGAAACGATCAACAGAGCAAGTAGACAACCTATAGAATGGGAGAAAACATTTGCCTGCTATACATCCGATAAAGGGCTGATAACCAGAATCTACAAAGAACTCAAGCAAATCAGCAAGAAAACATCAAATAACCCCATTAAAAAGTGGGCAAAAGACATGAACAGAAGCTTTTCAAAAGAATACAGACTAATGGCCAATAAACATATAAAGAAACAACATCTCCAAGGTATTTTCTATTTATGTTAACTGGTCTCTGAATAATCTAGGCTTAAAGCCTCAAAGACATCCTGATATGTGACACCTTGTTATCTTCCCCCACTACTTATTATCTATCAGTTGACAAGTCCTATGGGTATTTTAAAATTCTCAGCTTTGTAATCACTGTACAATATTTTAGTGCAGTCCCTCAAAACTTTCTACCAGAAAGTACTACCTTTTCCTTTTTTTATTTTTTTTACCACATTCCAGTTTCTCCCCAAGCTAGTTAATCCCACAAACCATTATTAAATTAATCTTCTGAATTTGCAGTCTAATATCACTCCCACGATTAAAAATCTTCAATGGCATCTCAATGTCCTTCAAATTAGATACAATATTTATTTGTATATAGCAGTTAAGATCTTTCAATTTGTCCCAATGTACCTCTCCAAGCTTTTCTTCCACCCTTGTCATCTATAGATCCTGTGTTCCCATTAGATAGGAGGTCTCACTGTACCCACCTAGAATCAACATGTCTCATTTCTATCTATTATTTCCCACCTTGGTAGTATCTACTTCCCTTTTCCATAATTTCTGCGTGTTCAAACTATATCCATTTTTCAGGTTTTAGCTCAAATGCTACTTTTTTCAAAAAATTCTTCCTCATTCTCCTAACACTTATAGATGTGATCTCTCCTTAATTTAAAATTATGCCTAGCACAAAGTAAGCAAACAATAAATGTTAGCTATTACTTTCTTAAATATTGTAATCACATCTCTCATACCATTTGTAATTTTTCTCACAATATTAGCTGGGTATATGCTCTATGCTACTATTAGATGATTTATTCATGAAAATAAAGCTTATGTATTCTTTATCTTTACATTATTAAGAGAATAAATAATTGTACCTTGTATCTAGAGCTGTTCAGTAAGAAAAGAGGAAAGGAACAAAGGAAAGAGATAAGGAGGGAAGGAAGGAGGAGGAAGGGAAAAGAAAAAAGGGGAGAGAAGGAACCAAGGAGGGATCTTTTCAAGTGTTAACAATATAAAAACAAACACCCTTAGAGAATCCCTATTTTACAATATAATATTAAAATAAAGCTGTTATTTATAAAGTGAGAATACAGTAGACAAGAATAAAGAGCTAAACTGCAAATACTACTGAATATACCAATAATATAAGCTTCCTTTAATGTTACTATTTCAAAATAAGAAAAATAGCTACCTCTTTACTACCATCTGATATTTTGATCATTCTGTCAATATATTCTCTCGCCTTCTCAGGGCGACCAAAGTGCCATAAAAATAAGCCTGCATGGTATAAAGCTTTCTGTCCAGCTACTTTACGTTGGTCCTTCAGTCTGGCATCTGCTTCCAGAATAGCTTCTTTATCTGGAGGGGAAAAATGACATTAAGTGGAAATTAAGTTCTGGATCAAGTGTTTATAAAATAAGTCAGATAATTAACAAGGTAGAGAATTTAGTTCTTCTCTCTATAGTAGTACTAATAGAAATAAAATGCAAGCCACATATGTAATTTATAATTTATAATTTTCTATAGCCCCCTCAAGGAAATAAAAATAAATAAGTAAAATTAATCTAAATAATGTTTTATTTAATCCAATATATCTGAAATATCATTTCAATACATAGTTGATACAAAAATTATTGAGATACTTGGTATTCCTTTTTTCTTACTAACTTTTAAAATCTAGTGTATATTTTATACTTATATCTCAAGATGCTAAGTTTTCTTCAGAAATACTTGATTTGCAGTTAGATTTCATAAAACTTATCACTGAAAAGCAGATTCATAGACTCAAGTTGTTCTAAATGTAAGTTTTCTAACAACTGAATCAAGTATTAGTTTTAAATTTAAAAATTACAATTAAATAAAATTTAAAATTCAGTTCCTCAAACTAGCTACATTTCAAGTACCCAAATGCCACATGCAGTTAACAATCACTGTAATGCACAGTACAGCTATATAGTTTATGTCAGTGCCAATATAGCAAGGTTATTTATATATGCTAACTTTTTTATAATAAAACTTGTAAAAATTTGTAATGATTCTCAAATAATGCAATTATTAGGAACAGGTCCAGTACTAGTACTCAAATTACCTGACTCTCAAATCCAATTCTAAAATATACAAACATGCAAGGCTACTGTCATGGGCCAGTGAAAAAGTAGGATAATTACTCTTATTTACATAGTTTAACACTGACTGCTTGGCTGCTCTCTTAAATAGATGGCCTCCTTCAAACAACTCTATTCACTTATATTAAATCTATTATATGTGAGTATCTGGTGAGGATACAAATGTCAATCATATCCAAATTCTGGATTGAATCAGAATTGGGACTTGTCACGCAATAACGAAGAAGAACTATCAAAGTTGAGGGTGGTGAGTTCAACAGTTCTACCTTGCTGGAAATGGCTACCAAGGAAGAAGGGAAGTGACTCTTCCCTTCAACTCTTATGATATAAATTTAAATGTGGAATTATCAAGGCACAACTTGGTAAGTTAAGGAAACAAAATTGTTTCTGTAGGGCTACAGATTGCTTGGCATGAAGATCCTTTTCCCCTTTCCTCACTTTCCCCCCACAGTCCCCTCAGAAATTTTCATTAAATAGCCATGACATAGAAACAGAAAAGAACTCATCAGGCAGGAGAGGAGCAGGCATTATACTTTTTAGCCCAGATTTCCAACAAGTCCCTAATGGGCTATCAGTTAACTGTGACATTGTCTGCATGAAGTTGACTATTGCCAGATCTCAGCCTAAGTCTTTTTATAATCAGGGCTTACAGGAGCATTCAGGAAGAATGTACACTACAATCTAGGCCTTTCCTCGGCAATATTTACAGACATCTGGGCCCCTACTAGAGCTTAAGTCCATTCAGCATCATTCATGGCAGAAAGCACAGTCTGAGTTCAGGTGTCTCTAAACAATATTTCTGTCTACACCTTTTCGGTGTGCTAGAAATCACATTTCCCAAAAGAACGAATACTGCTGGGAATAACCAATTAAATGAAAACTTCATTATAGAAAGAAAGTATTTTTTACTAATTTCTTTTATTTAAACTTAACTGACTATAGCTGTCTTATGTAAATTCTCTGCTCTAGGTAAACAGTATTCCCACTGGAGCATAGAGAAAGGAGATCCTCAGAAGAGCCTAATCCTGAACCACTTCCATGTATTGCCCATCTGTTTCTCCTATCTGGCCAATACTGTTCATATTCAAATTCTATCTGTCCTTCAAAAATCAGGTTAAATTCTAACCTTTCACAAAGCTTTCCCAGCCCACTCCTGTGGATAAATAGTATATATCAATTTCAATTAGTTATGGACTTGTTTCATTTTTTATCATTTATAGTAACAGTGGAATTTAATCTTTGTGGTTTTTACATTTTGTTTTCTCAACTAGATTATAATAAATCTGACATCATGGATCACTTATTACAATTCTTTCATATCTTCTAACTGTATTTGGCACAGTTTCTTGCAAAAAGTAAGCACATAACTGTTAAATGTGTTTCTGTACTATTGATTTGTATATGTGTACGTGGAGTGAAGGAGGCATGTGATACTTTGATTAAGAAAAAAGTGTTTTCTAACATTTAAGAAACCATTCTATGATATTTGATTATTGTCTAATTATTTGTAACAGAATAAGAGCTTCTTGAACTTTACCTGAAAATCAAGATTATGATATGAAAAATTGCTTATAGTGCAAAGCAAGAATTTAAAACTGATGCAATATGTTTAATAACTAGCACATATGTATAATCCTATTAGCTGTTACTGGATATACATGAAAGAATACAATGCTATTTCTTCTTTATTACCTGTAATTTTGATATTCTTCTGGTCTTAGTCATTAAGTTAACTACACATTAAGATAGTTCACACAACTTTAACTGCTGGTTTATAAGATTCCTTCTATAACCTAATCACATTTCCCAACCAACCACTAAATAAAAATTTACTGAATATCTTCCAAGAGCTAGCCCCCATGCCAGGCATAAAGGCCTTCAAGAAACTTAATATATAAGGCCGGGCGCGGTGGCTCAAGCCTGTAATCCTAGCACTCTGGGAGGCCGAGGTGGGCGGATCGTTCTGAGCTCAGGAGTTCGAGACCAGCCTGAGCAAGAGCGAGACCCCATCTCTACCAAAAAATAGAAAGAAA
>CAUYSK010033239.1:0-23420 GCA_963575035.1 Avahi laniger
TCAGGAGTTCAAGACCAGCCTGAGCAAGAGTGAGACTCCGTGTCTACTAAAAATAGAAAGAAATTAGCTGGACAACTAAAAATATATAGAAAAAATTAGCCGGGCATGGTGGCACATGCCTGTAGTCCCAGCTACTTGGGAAGCTGAAGCAGAAGGATTGCTTAAGCCCAAAAGTTTAAGGTTCTTGTGAGCTAGGCTGATGCCACAGCACTCTAGCCAGGGCAACAGAGCAAGACACCGTCTCCAAAAAAAAAAAAAAAATGTGATAATGTAGTGCCGTTGAAACTTAATAATTTTTTCAATCAATAGTACTGGATCAATTAGATCTATGTATGAGAACAAATGACTCAACCCACACTTCATACCATAAAAAAAAAAGCCAATTCCATATGGATTGTGAACTAAAAATTAAAGGGAAAACAAGAAAACTTCTGGAAAAAAACACGATGGATTTCTTCTTCATCTTGAGGTAGGCTACGACATAAAACCACTAAATCTAAGGGAGGAGAAAGGTGTTTAATTTGACTCTATTTAAATTAGGAACTTACTCTTTCATCAAACAATACCAAAAAGAAAATGAAAAGCACCCACAAAGTATAAGGTGGTGTCTACAACACATGTTTGATAAAGTATCATATATAGCCATCCCTCAAGAAAAAAATCCTTTAAATCAGTATGAAAAATGCAGATATCTCAATAGATTGTTGGGCAAAAGTCTTGAACTTTACCAAAGAATCTTCATGTAGCCAAGAAAAATATAAAAGGGTACTCAACAACAGCAGTCTTAAAATATGCAAATTAATAGCACAATGAGATACAAACACTCACCAGAAAGGCTCATATAAAAAAAAGACAAGTAATATCAAGTGTTAACAGATACGGAATAACTAAACTCTCATATATATTGCAATTGGGAGTATATATTGGCACAATTATTTCGGAAAATTGTTTGGTAGTATACCCCATGACTCAACAATTTCTCTCCTGGGTATATATACATAGCAGAAATATTTCACCAAAAATCAGGCACAAAAATGGTCATTCAGTAATAGTCATAATAAATAGTAAAAGTATAATGGATAAATAAACCATACAGCAACAAGAAATGCACAGATATGCATCAACATTAATGAATCTCACAGTAATAATGCTGAGATAAAGAAGCCAGTCACAAAAGAGTACCTACAGTGTGATTCCATTTATATAAATTTTTCAAGGAGGCAGAATTAATATATGGTGTTTGAAATTAGGATAAGGTTTGCATTAGGGGATGGGGATAGTAGCTGTGTGTTAGTTTTAGGGGAGGAGCATGATAAGGGTGGGGTTTTTTTTGTTGTTTTTTTTTTTTGAGACAGAGTCTCACTCTTTTGCCTGGGCTAGAGTGAGTGCCGTGGCATCAGCCTAGCTCACAGCAACCTCACACTCCTGGGCTCAAGTGATCCTCCTGCCTCAGCCTCCTGAGTAGCTGGGACTACAGGCATGTGCCATCATGCTCGGCTAATTTTTCTATATATTTTTAGTTTTTAATTTCTTTCTATTTTTAGTAGAGACAGGGTCTCGCTCTTGCTCAGGCTGGTTTTGAACTCCTGAGCTCAAACAATCCACCCGCCTTGGCCTCCCAGAGAGCTAGGATTACAGGCGTGAGCCACCGCGCCCGGCCGAAAGGGTGGTTGTTAACATGGGTATATTTTGTGAAAATTCATCAAGCAGTACAATTATGTTTCTTCCATTTGTCTATATGTGTGTTATATTCCAAAGCTCATACACATACACACAAATCTTGAACAGTCTACACATAGTAAGTACTCAAAAAATATTAGCCATTATTGTTGCAGGGGAATGTCTGAGGCACTAACTCTCTGCTCTTGAGATTATAAAAATCAGCTATGATGACTTGAGCCAGAGATGGCTGCAGGAAGACATGAGAGGAAACATGCACATTCCCAATAGAAAAATATTAATCATGAGTAATCGGCTAGAAATAGAAAGCTGGTCTGGGCAGCACATTTACGTATTCTTCATCTCTTTTCAGGTGCCACAAATCCTCACCAGAAGGATGTGATTGAACAAAAATTAGTAATGTACTGCAATTCCAAATATTTCTGCTTTCTTTATATGCTAAAGAGAGTTCTGACCTTTGCCCCCATAGTTTGTTGCCCTCTTCCAAAGAGGATTCTGCTCTTGCCAGATGGTTCTCTGGGTTTTTGTAATGCAAAATCAGTACGAGGACAGAGAGACAGAATTTGGAAAATGGCAGATTAAGGAGGGAGGAGGATGAGACGGACATATCCAGATGGCATATGCGTCCTCTGTAAAGAAAACATAGAGATTCAAAAGAAGGATTTTTTTTTCCTCAAGAAAATTAACATTAAAAAAGAGACAAACAAAAAAAAAGAGGGTGAAAGAGAGACTGCACTAAACAAATCAGCCAATGCTTAATTCGAGAAAAGTTCTCCATGTTCAAAGTTAAATAAACATCCAATGATGCCTCAGTTCAGAAGACTGAGACCTACCTGCTGAGTAAATGTCATACAGTCATGAAAGTAGAAGGTATGCATCAAATGGTAACTTCCCAGTAGCGAGAGACAGTACTATAGACCTGAGATTTGTCCATATAATGTTTTCCTAACAGAGAGCACAATTGTATTAATAGACAATTGTTGAAGCCTCTTCCCAGACAAGATTCCTATCAGCTGGGAAAACAATTTGAGCTTGAGGGTTAAAGCATGCTGCTTCAATGTTGGGGAAAGGAAATAGTGACAGGAAAAGAGGAGGTCCCTTTGCCTGTCCTGCCACTTAGGCTGGTGGAATGGTGTCTCTGGATTTACTCTGGTTCATTCGGGATCCATCTGAGGCTCCCGATACAGCAGTTACATTCTGGCTCCCTCTGTTGTTAAGTTCCAGGCTTCTAAATCCTTTATTGAGATGCGTGTTCAACCACTTGGCAAATAGCTATTTAGGCTGTGCCATATCCCCTACCCACTCCATTCACCTCTGTATTCATTTTTCTGGAGCCGTGGAAGGATATGGGTAGTAGGGACAAGCAGAGATTATCTCCATCTTTTCCAAGACATGTAACATCGTGTTATCTTTAAGAACTGTTGACCTTCCAGCTATTGATATCCTTAGACCAAAATTAAACACACTGTTGACATGCAAAAGTGCCCCCAAAAGCCTTATGGGATGGCTCACACCTGTAATCCCAGCACTGTGGAAGGTGGAGAGAGGAAGATTGCTTGAGCTCATGAGTTTGAGACCAGCTTGAGCAAGAGCTACCGGTCTCTACTAGAAATAGGAAAAAATTAACCAGGTGTCATGGTGTGCTCCTGTACTCTCAGCTACTCAGGAGCTGAGGCAGGAGAATTGCTTGAGCCAGGAGTTTGAGGTTGCAGTGAGCACTCTACCTGGGGTGACAGAGTGAGATTTTGTCTCAAAAAAAAGTGCCCCAAATTTCAGAGAATGCATAGCAGGCATAGATTTTTTTCTTCTCCATGATAAAAAAAAAGGGGGACTGGAAAGGATGATGCATCTTCACATCTAGCTTTCCAGAATGCTCTAGCAGGCCGTGCAATATATTTCATTCCACTGGAGGACACAGGGTGGGATTAAATGTTTTGCAACTCAACAAACACAGAGTTTAAGAATAGAATGTTTTGACTAATTACAACCACACACTGTATTTGGGAATGAAACTTTCCTTTTTCTTAGGGGAGGATGAAGCAATCTTTTCCTCTCCTGGAAGAAAAAAAAAACAAAGTCTAGCATTTTGCTATAAACATTGAACTCCTAAAAAACAGAAGGAAGAGGAGGAGAAGGAGGCGGAGGAGGAGGAGGGGAGAAAGAAAGAAAGAAAGAAAGAAAGAAAGAAAGAAAGAAAGAAAGAAAGAAAGGGAGAGAGGGAGGGAGAGAGGAAGGAAGGAAGGAAGGAAGGAAGGAAGGAAGGAAGGAAGGAAGGAAGGAAGGAAGGAAGGAAGGAAGGAAAGAAGGAAGGAAGGAAGGAAAAGAATAAAACAAAAGTTATCTCTGCTCTTGGTCTTCTTTTTATATTGATTTATTGAGCAGAGGCTGCTGGGGGAGTAGGGGTGTAGCATGCAAGTGGGTTTGTGGTGGTACTAGTTTTAAAGACTTCCAGGGAAGTGATTTGCAACTCATGGCGACCCCCCTGAATTTAGAACATAGAGTAATTGGAGTCATTTGTTCTGTTCAAGGTGCTGGCTGCAAGTGCAGGTCAAGAACAATCCCATTCCAAACCCTGTTTCAGAGGAATGAATAAACTCCTCCCTTCCTACCTCCAGAACAGTGGTTCTCAACATGGAGCAATTTTACCCTTCCTGTGCTTTTGGCAATCACTAGAGATATTTTGGGTTGTCACTACTTGGGGGTACTACTGGTAGCTAGTAGGTAGAGGTCAGTGCTATTGCTAAGCATCCTACAATATACAGGACAGCTCCGCTAACAAATGTTATTATTACTAATCCTGAGAAACTCTGAGCTAGACCATACATCTGTGTTTCCTCTCTAAAATAAAATCTAGTTGACAAGACAGATGTCAAGGTAAACCATAGTCCTATAAATTCCATATCCATTGGTAAAGATGAGTATTCCTAAAACACAATTAGCATTTTTATATGGTTCTATAGGGTTGTGTGTTTTTTATTCCAAAATGTCTATATGATTGATTCCTCTTATACTCAACATTATCATTATTTCTATTTCTAGATGTAACCTAGTACGTGTATCTATTTCAGGTCAATAATAGTTAATTACTGAAATTCCACTGATCTCTTCAATGCAATTGGCTTCTCCAATTTTGACAGATTACCAGAATTTGGTGATAATTTCAGCAACCAGAAAGAATTTTGAAAGAATAAAAATCCATGAACGGTATCTCTTTCTGTGTCTATTTCTTCAGTGGTGTCATCAAACTGCTCAGTTTATGGTTTCACCAGAAATGTAAGTAACTGCAAAACTATGTAACTACCAGGCCAGGTGGTAAAGCAACCTACAGGTCAAATAAGCAAATTGACATAACACTTTAAAATATGCTATTTTGTCAGAGTGAATGACAGTTCTGTTATGTGCATGAAATCACAGATTTATCTGAATGTTAAGTTACTTGTCAAGGAATCATTTTACCATTCTGTTTTTTTTTTCTTTTACCTTGTGTCATGTAAGATTCCTTGAAGCAACTAAAAAAACAGTCATAATCCATTTGATTTTCTGCCTTCCCATGAGAAAAACTTTTGACAGATGATAAATAGCAACTGCTGACAATCATCAATGTGGAGCTATCATGCTTTTACATTAAATAAAAAAACAGAGTTGTAAAGTCACAAGGGATAGGACTTTTGACACATAAGAGACAAATATATAATCCTCAGAACTAAATCACTGTTGGGATCTAAGCAAGCGCAACAAAGCACAGCTGCTTTTAGAATCTCACAAAGTCAAACTAAAGCTAACTTTGATATCTGGAACCTAATGCATGTTCCAACCCAACGTGCCATGCTTTTACCCAGAAGCTCAAGTTAAACTTGCAAACATCAGTGAATGTGTGTGCACAAAGAAAGCAGCCATTTTATCAAACTGTCTCTTTTAATTAAGGCCAAGAAGGAGACTAAGAAACAAATAAAAATACCATAAAACCTAGATAATTAGAATGGAAGAGCAATTCTGAGACAAAGGGGTTTGAGTATAACATGTCTGTAATCTCATTAAACCTGCACGGGAGCTAAGCATGTATGAACCTTCAAAGAAAAACAGTAAGTTGTCCAGATTACTTGTCAATATGAGGAAGTCATCTACAAAGGTTACTTTCTTTGTAGTCTAAGTGGCTCTCTTGCTTCTGCTGTTGACAAGTAATCAGAGTGGCTCACAGATCATTCTTTCACTAGGGCTAATTCGTGGCTGTTTAGTGACATTCACTTCAAGTTATCTAACTAATTTAGCAACTCAAGGTACCCTTGGGAACCAATTTCCACCTCAAATTATACATATTTTTGTACTTTTGATTAAACGACTGATTTTAATGGGGGAAATCTTATCTAATAAGGCTGGAGAATAGCAGTTACTTCAAATTTCATGCTATTCTAAATGATCCTGACAACAAATTAACAAGGTTTTACAACATACTGTTTATTCACCCAATTAGTAATACACTGGCCTTTTGGCTTTTACCTAAGCTTGTTTTTCTCTATTTGGCCTAATTTCCCCATGGGAGGAAAAAAGTGAGGTAGACTGGATTAGAGAGACCATTTCTTATTTTCCACCCTCCTTTCTTTCTTTCTCCTTCTACTTAACAAAAAAACACAGAGACAGAGAAAGAAACAGAGACAGAGGGAAATTGATTTGCGGTTCTACATGGGTTACAATGCTTAGCAAAGTCTCTATCCTGAAAATCTTTGAATGGGACCACATTTTTAGAACGTGCTTCCATTTCTTTTTTTTTTTTTGTCATTTTTTTATACATGTGAGATATTTCTGTGTTCATTCTACATTTCTACATTTCTAATTTTGTATTTTCAGTAATCTGATCGAAGTTTCCAAAATCGACCATACATAAAGAGATAGATAACATGTTAAGAACACGCTTAAATAGAAGGAACACCTACATGACGCTGACAGGAGTGATGATGATGATGCTGGTAGAGATTCCTTTAAGGACTTTACATATATGATTTTATTTAATCCCAACAACAACCCTATTGGGGAGATAATATTATCCCAAATTTATAGAAGTTAAGTAGCTTATTCGAGGTTACACATCTAGGAGGTAGAAGAGCCAGGACTTGAATTCTTTTCTGCCTAACTTTTGGTCAATTGATTCCCCTCAATGACTCTCATATAAATAGTTAAGTTAAATCACTTTTACTTCTTCATTTTTCTCATTCTTTTAAACTTCTACACAGTATTTTTATTCAAAAGAGTGAAGGAATATAAATGTTCAAAGTATACAGGCTCATGAAATATAATTAAATGAATATAGTCTTAAACAGTAGTTAAGTTTTAAACTGTTTATTTACTTTTTACCTTTTTACTAAATAATATCTATTGATTATTATATTAAAAAACTTAGTTTTAATGAAAATATACGTGATAAATTAATGTTTAGATTTTCTTACAAACCAACCAAGAAGATTATTCTCTCAAAGTTTGAAATCTGAGACAATTAATTAGAATTTAAGTAGGTCTAACTAAGAAGGGGATAAAGACATCAGGAAGCAAAACCTCCAATTAGTTCAGGTGAATGGAAATAACTGGGGTTAATATTACCTTGAAGTAGACTACAGGATGCTAAGAAAGTTAAATGAACTGAAATCCTAGATAAAATACACTTTCAAAATGAAATACACTTATTTGTATTCACATATAAATGGAAAAACATACTATGCCTCCCATATTAAGCAGCTAGCTTTTAAGAAAAATGAGACATATGGTTTGGATAAATGTCAATCAGAATTGATACTAAGTATTGATTATGGTTGTTTTCCCATTAAAATTGAATAGATGCTACAAGTAATGAAGTTGCATACGTCTTATTTGAGAATGCTCAGCAATAGAGCAGATGAATGCATTCATCCTGGGGCACATTTTAGGGGCATTTACCAAGCACTTCACACAGTAGATGAAGTATATTTCCTTTCTTGTCGTTGATCAAAGGAGGAGACCTTCATGTGAAAGACATCAGCATTGTCAAAATTTTCAGTCTTTTATCCTCTTCTGACCTTATCTGTTTATACTTGAGAAGGGCCATCATGGTGAAGACACATTTTTTTCAAAGTACTCTCTGTCATAGCATCTCTTTGTCAGTCTGATCTTTATAAATCAAATAATTTATAAGGCAGAAATACTAGGATACCTGGATGATTCTCTTAAATAGAGGTTAAACCACTTTAGCTGCCAGGCATATTTAATATGGTTCTTAATTTCTTTTTTCACAATTCTTCTCTTAAGAGGCAACTCCCTAATAAATTTAATATCAGAAAATCACCATTGGGTGGTTGAGTCTTATCAACTAAGTTTCCTTATCACCTCTTACTCCACCTCAGAATTAGGACGAAGGCACTTTTCCTTTGCATTTCAATGTTGCCTTGGTAAGGAGAGGAAACTTCATTTCCCCGTAAGTATATAAGGATCTTTGCCATTCTAATTTTAGATATTTAGCAAAACAATATCTAAAATTATAGGAGACAAAATTATGGTGATTTGTCAGTCAGATACAGAAAGTTTGAAAGACAATAATCTTGTCCAGATAAACCATCACAAAATATAACTGATGTCCCAATATTAAAATATTTCATTAGATTTTATGTTCTTGCAACTTGGGAAAAGTGGACTTGAGACAGTCAACGGTCCCTAAGTAAAGATAATAGCACCTGTTATGTTCTCTTCTTTCTCTAAGAATATTCCCTGGTGGCTAGGAGAGGAGGAAAATGGGGCCAGCTAATTTGACTAGCTGTGAATACCCATAAGAATAAGGTCAAAGGTTGAGTCCTAAACAGACCAGTTAACTTCAAATGAAGAAGACATCTGTTCTTCAGTCACATATTGTGCCTCTAATAATCCTGACCAGCTGTCTCAGACACTTTTCAATCACAATAGGGATCAGTTGAGACTGTAGATAGTTCATTGGTTTAATGTAAACATGTCGTCACAACAAGGTAAAAGAGCTTAAAAGTCAATATTCCAATTATGATCTGTTAGCCATTTTAATGCACAAAAATCACTTATTTAAATAAAATTGGTTTTATCTACACAGTGCCAGCAAAATCATCCATTCAATGAATGGAAATCAGTTACCAGATTTAACCCCACATGCAGGACAAGCAATATTTTGATGTTTTGTATTTTCCAGCTGTCATGATGACAAAGCCTTCTTCTTTTGTCTTATTACATTTGTTTTCAATGGCATTCAACATTTGTATCAAATTGTCCTTTGAAAGACCTAGGAACGTTTATATATTCCTTTTACCAAGAAATAAAGCAGGTCATTCACCCTGTGACAGACGGACAACAAAAGAATCAGAGAGTTAAATGACTCACCCAGAAAGACAGTCCATCAGCAAAAACATGGGGCAGGGACCTGGGTCTCTCAAACCCAAAATATTTATTGTACCTCAGTGCCATTCTAAACCATTCATTATTTAAGCACATTTTGAATTTGGGCTGCAAAATTTTTCCTTAAGTATCATTTGAGAGAGCTTCTGATGACTTAACAATGAATCATGGTTAGAAGAGAAAGACATTATTTAAAACCTGCAATTAGAATACATCTAGTCCTTCATTGCCTCCCGTAGTATTAGCTGTGATTGTCTTGTCAAAAATATTGAACAAATGATACCAAATGAGTCATAAAATGTTTAAAATTTTGTATTTCTTTCTTACTAGACAATCCAAAGCTAACTAAGCCAAAATTGAGTTCAAATCCTATTTTCTTTCTCTCAAGAGACAAAAAAAAAAAAAAAGCCATCACCTCTTTAATACTCAATTTAATTAGACAGTGCTAAAGAGAAAGAGAGGGCGAGAGCAAGGTATAAGTGTCAAAGTCATATGCTGGAGAAAATTCTAGGAAACAAGTATTGGCTCATCAAAATTGTTACAAATATCTTTTAGAAAGAAGAGGAAAAAATAATCTAGATTATGGGGGATTCACAATAAATCAATTGGCAATTTAAAAACGTACAATATGAAATTTTTAATTAACACGCTCAGAATCTGGAATATACCTTAAAGTTAGTAATTCTGTATTTGATCTCTGAATCTCTTCAAATATATGATCAATCCCCTGGATCATTTAGTTGAGTGTGGTAGAATTCTTCTTATCTGTTATTAATATATTTTTAAGCACCAGCAATTTAGTAGAATATTTTACAATTTTGGTCCATAGATAATTTAACTTACATTAGGGTGGTTTGTTAAATGCAGCCATCTTCAAATAAATCCAGTGAAGTGCGTATATGGCCTTAACTGCACTAAGTAATTCCGATGGCTGTTAGCACTATCTGCTTTTTGTGGTTTTCTGTTCAAGAAAGCAAAGAAGGGCATTTGAATCTCAAATGACAAAGTATTTTTTCTTAAAAAAGGAAAATATTTTTTCATACTTATTAAATATTATTTTTTGACATGAATGTTGCAGTCAGGCAGGGGAAAAGGTCCAAAGGCTATCTGGATAAAGGGGAAATATAGTGTGAACTGAATGTTTGGTTACTTTGCACAGTAATATGATTCTGAATTTCCTCATAAATACCAGATTTTTGATAAGGGCAACTAAAGTGTCAGCCTCAACAAAAAGAACAATTATCAAAATATAAATTACTAGACATGTACATTTCAGAATAAAAAATAAACCTTTTATAAAAATTTAAATATTTTCATTTGTTAATTTCTTGATTTTAAAGTTTTAGACTAGTTCTGAACCAAGAGAACAACAGATGAGAGAGAAGGATGACTCTGTCTCCTGGCAATAAAACACAGCTGAGGTGTATCTTCACCTTGGAAGCCAAATATACTCCTTATGCCCAGATTTCTTCTCTGTCACTAAGACCAAACAGAAAGGACTGACCCTCCCTGTATCCACATATATACCCTTCAGTCTATATATTGCCTTTCATGGAAGTTTTCACTCTTCAGATTTGCTCCTTAGGCTCCTTTTAATCTAAATTTACCCCTGATTTCACACATCCCATAAGAACAACCTTGCAATGAAGGCTGTTAGCACAGCTCTTCAATTCATTGTAGACCAGGTTATAAATTCTGGTAGAGTAAGGTCAAGCACCCACTCTATCTCTAGATAGACTAGAATGCAGTAGGTGCAAATTAAATGTTTGTTAAAGAAGTAAATTAATAAACTCATATAACTAATGAAATAAAAGGGGCCCACTAATATTATTTTATTTAATACAATAAAGAGCTCATTCTATTTTATATAGTAGATATTATCCTGCTCATTCCCTTCCAATCTTGCCTTCCTCTTTTCTCAAAGCACTTGTCTGTGGCTTCTCAGAACTCTTCTCGTGGTTTGACTTATGCAAGCATTGTTTACGAGTCTATTTCCCTGATTAGACACTGATTCCTTGAGGGCAAAGAATGCAGCCTCCTTCCTATATTTACACAGCTGGTACCTAGGAGAATGCCTCTCACAGGATAGTGCTCGATAAATATCAGAAGAAATTGTTCTGGCTGCTGTGTATGTGTATATTACAGTTGACTGAATTGAGGCCCGTGTTTATAAGGTACAAAAGAATGCCCAGACACTGCTCGTGCCAGGCAGTTTCCATATATTATTTCATTAAACGTCAAATCAATTCTGCTGAAATAGGTCTCATTAAACTGGTTTTAGTTTTGGAGGCTGAGATTCAGGGAGGTAAAGCAATTTGACTCAAGCGGTGACTATCAACAGTGGCCGAATGAGAATTCAAGTATAAGTCTTTCCAACTGCAATGTCAACATCCCTTCTATTGTGCTGTATTTCCTCTGTATTTGCCTTTCAAATGTTTAGGACAAAACTAAATTAAACTAAACCTATAATCCTTTTAAATATACATCATAGACAACAACCTAGTTACTCAGTTTGCTGTTATCAACATGAAGGTATTAGATTCTTTTATAAAATCTTACCAAGGGAAGGATTAAATTTTTAAATTAATCCATTTTTGAATACTTTAGTAATGGTACTTCAACGACCTCACTTGGCAAGATTTTCTGTTTGTCCGATTGACCCTCCCTCTTACAAAATGTTTCCTAAGCTACATTTCCCCCTTGTCAATTTCAGGTCATCATCAATCCAGTCTTTCCTTGCAGTCCCTAATAAACCTCTTGCAGTGCTCTTCTGGGTCATCTTTTTGAGGCCATGTTTGATACAGCTGATAGTCAGTCTTCATGTATGATGCTCTAACCTCTCACATTTTAAGTCTGTTTTGTTGCCCTCTGTCCTACCTCTTCAATTTTAGTGATGTCCTTTCAAAGAATAATATGGTGATCTGAAGTGTATACAGCACACCATTGCAAACATGACTTCACTTTCATTATGGTTTGTCAAAATAGCTTTGATTGATTTCAGTCCTTGCTCTGACTCACCATCTTCTCCTTCTTGCCAAACTGTTTGTAAACATGGACTTTGTCTCTCTATTTTTGCCAAAGTATGTTACAGCGTGAATTTTAATGTATTAATACACTTGTGTAATCATTTCCCCTGCCATTTTCTCAGGTCAGAGTCTATATTGCACTTTGATTTTGATTCTGGCTTTTAATATTGTTTCTTATCCATGTATTCAATATTATTATATGAGATCCTGACAGTCATTTAGAATCCCATAAACCAATTATACAAAACATTGTGATTGTGTCTGTTCTGTTCCTCAGTATTTTCAAATTTTTATCTAATAATCTGTGTTATAAGCAGGTTTATGTGCTCTGGAAAAATTCCTTACCTATAGTCATTTTTATATAGCTAAAAAGATAAGATACTTGCACAGATACTTGAGTACTCAAGTAATTTTAATGTATACTATGCTCTGCTTTTTAAATCTATTTTATTTATTTATAAGTTTGATATACTTTCTTAAAACATAGAGAAGTTTTAAAAGATAAAATTCAATCTGTTGTCCTCTACTGTACCTCTGTTTTCAAACTTATTGCAATTTCATTTATTTATTCCTGTATCTGTCTCTGGAAGCCTGCACTGTCCAACACTGTATCCACTAGCCACGTATAGCTATTAAATTAAAATTGATTAAAATTAGATAAAATTTTAAAAATTAAATTTCTCATTTGTACTAGCCACCTTTCAAGTGCTCCATAGTCACATCTGCTTATTGTCTGTTGTACTGGACAGTGTAGATTGTAGATCATGTCCATCATTGCAGAAAGTTCTATTGGACAGCACTTCCCTAAACAGTATTTGGACCCAAGCAAGGACCATCTCTCTCTAAATGTTATCTCTTTCTCAGTACACTGCTATCACAGCAATAAAAACAAGTTTATTCAGTTTATTTTTTCTAGAATAATTAATATTTAGAATTAATAGGGTTGCATTATTTTAGACACCACCTAATCTAATCCCACCACTTTATAGATGGCAATGTTCAGCTCAGAGAAGTTAATTTATTTCTTCAAAGCAAGCCCAACACAAGAACACTGGTTTCCTAAATACAAATCAGCAGTACTCTTTCAAATAAATCATATTGTGTTCCTTACAAACACATAACCTCATGTTGACATCAAAAATTACAGAGGCACTCATAGAAAAAAGTGTGGTAGCAAATTTTAGAAATATAATTAAAATAAAATCACAAACATTGCTGAGATGCATCCATTAACTGTTGACTATATAACAGCTGCATATCTAAAATAATATTAGAATTTTAAAAATATGCAAACGTGTATTATCATTACTATTTCCTGAAAGGTATATGTTAACAGCTAGAGGTGAGGGTGAAACACATGCATTTACTCATTCAGCAAAAATTTACTGTGTCTCTACTATGTGCTAGGCACTGGATATACAATTATTATCAAAACACATCTAGGCCAGAACTAGCAGTTATGAGACCATGGGAATAACAGGCTTATACAGTATAACTAAGAAATTGTAAAATGGGGTTGCACATACTATAATACAGACCAATATTGACAGGGCCTCCAAACTCATCCATGGAGAAGGTCAGAAAAGGCATACAGGAGGGACCCTGTACTCATGCATTCCTTCAACCAACAGTAAATTAACATAGAGTATGTACATCAATATTGTTAGAAATAACAGAGATGAATAAGCTAAGACCCTACCCACTGAACTCTTGATCCAGCCTGAGAGCCCACCCTAGTGAACACAGTGTCAGAAAGAGTGAAGACCCTTAGTGGGTCTAACCCTTATGCTAAGATCCACTATGACCTTCATTTGTCCATCACAGACCTAGGCTATCCATCTCCAAGACCATGCAATGAGAGTGGCTGATGATGATGAGTCTGCCAAGAATGCCACTGAGTAACTGCTAATCTTTAGAAACAAAGCGACTTCTGGAATAATGCACAAGGACACAGCTATTATTTTACAAGTTCATTATTCCAATCCACGTGTATACTAGCAGAATCTAGTGAGACCTGTAAAACATGTGAAATTTGGAAAGTAAATGATAAACAGTATGTGATTATTATGATAAATTACTATTCTGTGTAGCAATACTTCATATTTTTGAAAAATGTAGCAATAATCTGTTGAAAGATTTTATAGCAAGGTGATAAGGATAGTCTTCTAAGTTGACTCTGCTATTACTAAATTATGCATTACCAAATGTTTGATAATTGTCAATTACTTAAATCTTAGGCTTGGTCCTTCCACCAGGTTTCAAGGTGACTTCTTTTTGTTTCTGTTTTAGTATCTATAAATCAAAGTGGAAGGTTCTGAAATGATACTTGCTGCCTACTTTTGAAAGGTCTTTTGATGATTAGTAGGTTAATATCTATAAGTATATGGCAATAATTGCATGTAAAAAAGGAAAAGGACTTCAGAAGTTTCAGGCTTTCCTGAGGATTATTTTCCCCAAAATCTTGTGTGTGTGTGTGTGTGTGTATGTGTGTGTGTGTGTGTGTGTGCATGAGTATATGCACCCTTTTTCCAAATATGGAACTACATTAGCACTTTTCAGCCCTCTAGTGAGATGTTGTCCTCAATGACTTATCAAAAGTATTCACTAAAAATTTTACTATTTGTTACTTCTTTAGAATTCTACTGGTAATGCATTTAAACTAACGCTCTGTCAAATTTAATAGTCGTAATTGCCTAATTATCTGCTCTAGTGTGATGGTAAAGCCTTTTAACATCTCACTTTCCCCTAAGGAGAATGCATTGCAATTCCAGAATGCTACCTTCCTCTTCTTTGGGGAATACTCAAGAAAAGAATTCATTTTCCTCTCAGCTAAATAAACCTTATCCCCTTCCTCAATAGCTGTTTTTTTGTTTTGTTGTGTTTTGCGGGTTTTTTTTACCCTACTCTATGTCTTTACCTCTCTTCTTGGGTCTCAGATATACAAAATGTTTTTAAGTGGATTACCATTAACATTCATAAAATACTGTTTATTAGCTTTGTTGATTAATTTTATGACATTTCTTTTCAGTGGCCCTTTTCAGTTTTACCTTCTTCACTAATGTATGTCCAGACATATGTCTTTTATTTTCTAATAATTAATATTCTCCTATTCAACTTCTAAGGATTTATATCACTTTACAAAATACAATTGATTAGCAAAAAATATCAGATGACCTTTTCACGAAAATGAATCATTTTCTATGTGAATTTATTTTTATTTACTTGCTTTGATATTTATGCAATTTCAGCTTAGCAAACTCAGTACCTAACTGTAACATGCAAAGTATGTTGTCATTATTTTTTGCATCTAATCTTAAAACTGGGCCTCTGGACTTGATCTTTGAATATCCAGTCCACTTGGGGATCTAGTACGGTGGCTGCCATAATGAGGCAAATATGTGATTGACAGAGAGATACCAGCATGCACAGAGATTGCAGAGAACCACTTTTTCTAAAAGATGCAGAAAACTAAAAGAGACAAATCTCTAAAGCCAGAAATAGCAAAGAGTGTGCCCAGATGGGAATAGAGCTTCCTCAGTACTCCAAAGTTCTCCACAGGGAAGCAGGTCACTCTAAGAACAAGCCTGCTTGATTTCCAAGCACAAGTCATTAGTTCAAAACAATTCCAAAGCATTGCTGAATGTTTTCTGCTAATAAGTGGAGGGAAGGCCAGTGGCTGGGGAGAATCACACTTAGGCCCAAACTTCAGACCTATTTGAGATTTTCTCATTCCATCTACCCTCAATTGTATATTTTTAGAGTTTCAATTCAACAAGGGAAATATGTTTTACACTTGAGGCAGATATCAACATTAACTCAAAGCACCCAATCATAGGAAGATATTTTATCATTTAAACAAGTAAAAGTTCTCCAATTTCCTTTATGTACTAAATGATTTGAACTCCTCCACCCTATGTGTGTGTGTGTGTATTTGTGTGCTTGCACATGAGTGAAGGTACCAGTGGATACCAAATGATTGATCATATTGATAGATTGATAGGCATGACTTTTATCCCTCACACTTAAATGTTCATCTGAAACTCCTGTACTAAACATGGAACAATGTCTTCTGCAAGGATCCCTGGTTCCTTTCCTTTTAGTGAAGGATACTATTAGAGAACAAAATCTGAGGCAAGGAGGTACCATATAACACACTACGATCTATTGGAGATAAGCAAAATGATATGAGAAAAGAGAATATTTAAATCACTGTAGTGACTGAGTAAAAAATTAACTTTCTGCTTGAAGGTCTACAATTTTCAATTCAACATGTTTCTTCTGTCTCGCTCAAAAATAGTTTTTTAATTCATTTTTTCCTTCTTTCCACCAATTATAAAGCATTATGCTCTATATTGTCACATTTACCAGTGTTATCAAATTATAGTTTCTTTTTTTTTTTTGACTTTATGCTCAAGTACTAGGAACTGGCTGCAATTCCTAATGATTTCCTTGTCTTGGTCTCTTGGGCATCAGCACTCTGAAAAGAAAACCATCTACCAAAGTCAAAATAAGTCCTCCAAAATATACATATGACACCTAAAGTCACAAGAGTCACAAATGTCATGAGAGAAAAAAATACATGTTTACAATCTTCCTTTGACTTTTAATTTCCATAGGCCCTTGAATCATTCTTAGTCTTTTATTATGGGAAAATTTAATTCTGAGCTCCAATTTCATAATGACTTTTAAATAAACATAGGAATTCAATATCTTCATATTATATCAATCTCACTTTTTAAAAAAACAATCTAAAATGACAGAAAATATCATCAAATTAACATCGAGAATCAGCATAGAATTTAGAAACAATGCCTTAAGGGCAAGTAAACCATTTTGATAGGTAGCATTTTTTCCACAATACTGCCTGGCTTCCACAAGAACAAATTCTTAAAAATCACTAAAACACTTGGATTATCGCACATTTTAGTTGATGGTCTACATTCATGCCTCTTAGGCAGCAACCAACACCTTTTCAAGTATTTCCCAGGAATTTTTGGACTGCCTCCAGAGACTTTATTTCCACTTAAAAGAGTCGGAGTAAGTTCAGCTTTTGTGAAAATATCCAAAATGTGAATGAATTAAAATGTGTAGTCCCACATTTTTGCATTCTGCAGTAATTGCTTGATCATTGTGAAAAAAAGCAGATGAAGAATTCTCTCCAAAGCAAAGTGTCTCCAAGTTAGGTCTACAGGATTCCTACAAATTAAGATGTCAAGAAGAACTCAACACCGATGACTACCAAGAGCACAAGGCAGAAAGCCTCCTTAAGTGTAAAACAACAGGTTTAGATGCCACCAAGGGCATCAGATACTGGAATTGTTAAATACGGATAGAGAAATACAGGATGTGATTTTAAAGACCAGGGAAAAAGAAACTACAAAAATAAATAAATAAATGTTTTGGAATTGTTCATTCAGGCTGCTGTAATACTTTAGACTGGGTAATTTATAAACAACAAAAATTTATTGTTCACAGTTCTGGAAGCTAGAAAATCCAAGATCAGGGCACCAGCAGATTCAGTGTCTGGTGACAGTTTGCTCTCTGCTTCAAAGATGGTGCCTTCTGCTACATCCTCACATGGTAAAAGGGACAAATAGGCTTCCTCTGGTCTCTTTTATGAGAGCATTAATCCCATTAACGAGGGCAGAGCCCTCATGACCTGATCACCTCCCAAATACCACCTCTTAACGCCACGACATTGGGGAGTAGGTTTCAACACATGAATTTGGGGGGGAGGTGTGAACATAAACATTCATACCATAGCATTATGAAATATGTTAATATAATCAAAATTATAAAGTAAAATTCACCACAGAGTAAAAAGGACTGGAGACAGACTGGGAAAAGAAATTCACAAAATACATAACTAGCCCAAGAATTCATACATAAAACAGAAAATTTAGCAAAAGGTAAATAAGCAATTGACTACAGGAAAATAAAAAGGATTAATATGTGTGTAAAAAGCTACTCAACTACATTAGAAATGAGAGAAATAAAATTAAAATAATAAAAATAGCAAGCGCTGGTGAGAATGGGGAAGAATTTGCTGCTGTTAGGGTTGTAAACTGATGTAATCATTTTGGAAAATAACTTGGTAGTAGTTAAATTAAGCATGCTTATATGTCAAATCCCATAATATCCACCACAAAGACATTCACACATAGGTACAAAAAAAGACATGATCATGAATGACCTTCATAAATGCTTTTTTGAAGGGAAGGGTAGGAATGATACTTCAATTCTGCTTCCCAGGATATCTTTCTTTCTCCCTCCTTCTCTCTCTCTCCTTTCTGTTTTCCTTCCTTCTTTTCTTCTTTCTTCTTCTTTTCCCATTTTTCACCCTTCTTATTTCACTTTCTTCTTTCTCCTTTCCCTTTCTTCTGTTCTCCCTCCATTTACTCTTAAATTCTCTTTCTTTTGCTTTATCATATAGAGCTAGGTCATTCTGTTTGATCAACCGTTTAACTTTTAGGATTAGAGTGCAGATGCTCCTTGATTTAAGATGGTGTTACATCCTGATAAACTCATCATGTGTTAAAAATGTCATTAAGTTGAAAATGCATTTGAGACATCTAATCTACCAAACCTCCCAAGTTAGCCTAGTCTACCTTAAATGTGCACAGAACTCTCACGTTAGCCTACAGTAAGACGAAATCATTTAACACAAAAACTGTTTAATAATAAAGTGTTGAGTTTGTCACCTATTGTATTGAAAACTGTACTGAAAGTGAAATATAGAATGGTTGGGCACTCAATGTAAGGTTTATACTGAATCTGTATTGCTTTCGCATCATTATAAGGTCAAAAAATTGTAAGTTGAGGACCATCTGTATTTGTTTTTCTGTCTCCTCCTCAGTAGATTGTGAGCTTCTTGAAAATACAGATTGTGCAAAATCACAATGAGATATCACCTAACTCCAGTGAGAACAGCTTTTATCAAAAAGTCCCAAAACAACAGATGCTGGTGTGGATGAAGAAAGGAACACATATACACTGTTTGTGGGACTGCAAACTAGTACAACCTCTATGGAAAGTAGTGTGGAGATACCTCAAAGAACTAAATCTAGACCTATCATTTGATCCAGCAATCCCACTACTGGATATTTATCCAAAGGACAAAAAGACATTTTATAAAAAAGACACTTGCATGCCAATGTTTTTAGCAGCACAATTTACAATTGCAAAGATGTGGAAACAACCCAAGTGCCCATCAATACATGAGTGGATCAATAAAATGTGGCATATGTATACCACGGAGTATTACTCAGCTGTAAAGGAAAAATGGTGAACTAATACCTTTTCTAACAACCTGGGTGGAACTGGAGACCATCCTTCTAAGTGAAATATCACAAGAATGGAAAGACAAAAACTATATGGACTCACTACTAAATTGAAACTTATAGATCAACACTCACGTGCACATATGGTAGTAAAATTCAATGGAAATTAAGTAGGTGGGAGGGGAGAGGAGGACATGGGCAGATTCACACCTAATGTGTACAATGCATACTGTATGGGTGACGGATGACACACTTGTAACTTTGATTCAAACTATACCAAAGCAATTCATGTAACTAAAATGTTTGTACCCGTGTAATATTCTGAAATTTTAAAAAATGCAATAAATAAATAAATAAAATAAAATAAATAAAATACATATTGTGCCGTATCCATCTTTGTATATACGTTGCCTAAGTGCAGTGTCTGATACATAGTAGGGGATGAACATACAAATGCACAAAATTTCATTTTGTTATATGAAGTTGTTGTGAAAAATGTCACATAACCATACATTTATCCATGTGATTCAAGATACTAGAAAATAGTAGAAAGTTTAATTTGTGAAAGGTTTTATTTTCAAAAATATGTTGATTTGGCTGTAAAGACAGTTAAGTGCAACTAGAAGCTCCCCTTAACTTCAGACTCTGATTAAATAGTGTAAACACCCTTGACTTCATGAAGCATTCATGTTGAACTTTTAAAACGTGAAAGCCATAACTGTAAGCTATTATAAAAATCTTTGGCCTCCTTCACTAACATTTTCCTTTCTAATCCAGAAATAGAAATTCATTATCACCAGGTGATCAACCTATGCAAGAAAAAAGCTTTTAATCATTGACAGCCAAAAGAAAGCAACAGTAAAACTTCAGAATATAGGCTACTGAAATTGAAATATTCTTTATTTCAAATTTTCCCCCAGTAAATAGAAGCAAAAATCATGTCAAAATTTGATTTGTGTTTTGATGATATCTAGTTTCAAGGGGAAACAAATATGGAATAGTTCTAAACTCTACAAAGTTGAATTAAAATAGAACATGGCACAAAGCCTATAAAATAAACTGCTGTCCTCATATGAAAGGCAATATATGAAACCTTCTTAGATTCTGAATTAATAAGCACATTTAAAATGCACCATTTCTCTAGAGTGGTTTTCAATTCTTAACCCCATGGAAAAATGATATAAGATTTTGTTGTTAACATTTAGTAAACGTATACATTTATCTCTCCTTAATAAAAAAATAAGTTGTAAAACATTTTTAAAAATAAAGTCCACTGTTTTCTAAATCTTTCCAGAAATTTCCATTTGTATGACTACTTTGTCCTTTGTTTTCCCACTTTACCTGATACTGAAAACTAGTGTAACCCATCAAATGGTCTGCTGAACTATTAGTCTAAAAGGGAGGCAGATATTATAATTAACTAATCACAAATTTGATATATAAACCCCAACAAAACTGAATCCAAGACCGAGTTCTGCTGTACTGGTTATATGACTTTGAACCTCATTTTTGTCATCTGTAATCTGGAAAACATGATACCTACCTAGCTCATAATTACATAATAAGGATTAACTGAGAAAACCATGTGAAATAATTAGTACAATGTCACATAAGTAACCATAGAAAAATATGACTACTGGATTTCTTTTTCTTTGCTACTAGACAAGGAGTAAATTGAGGGTGGGGTGTGTAAAATGTTCATATTTATATCTTCATAGCCCTAATAAGTGCTCCTTAGCACACAGTTAAGTGTTCCGTGAAAGTTTGATGAATATTTTTAAATTGGCACTCTCATATATATAAACTAGTAGTAAATTTATTAAAAATATTATTTAATGTTAAATTATATTCTAAAATGGAAGAAACGATATTATACCTGAAACAATGCATTTAGATATCTTCTATGCTGCCAACCAATCATTTGCTGTTTGAAAATCTGTGTGTGAGAAAGAACTTGTCACAGTAGAAAGAGCAAGAGTCCTTAGAATCACATTCTAGTTGCTGAAAGATCTTGATTAAATTTTCCAATTTCTCTGAGCCTCAGTTATCTCTGCTGTGTAAGGGTGCATATTTCCCAGGTAGAAGAATGAATAAATAAGATAATGTATGTAGAGTACTTCATCCAGTACTTGGCACATAGTATTTGTTCAATACATGTCAGTAAATCTACCCTATCACCACTACCTGCAAGCCAATTTTATAATTTAAAAACCAATTCATCTCTGCAAAATATAAGAGCTGTCTGTAATAGGGAAACTGAGCTTATGAATAAGTTAAACAGGAAAATGTCTTTACTGAGTTGATGAATCTTTTTGGATGTAAAATGAGTGAATGCATGTCAAAGACTTTCATATTGACATTTCCACCCCAAAGCCATCCAGATCAGTATATCCAACTGTCTATTTGCCAACTCTATTTGGGAAACTCACTGGTACATCAATTGCACAAAATCCATGCCCTAAATCCTGAAAACCTGGTCTTTCCCCAGTGTTCCCTCTCTCAGTGAACAGCAGGAAACTCAATCCAGGTGTGCAAACTAGTTTTTTTTTTTTTGAAAATGTAATTTAATTCTATAGAATGAGGACACATTCTTAAGGTACCTCTCCAACTACAGACAAAATATCTGCTGAAGACATGGGCATCTCCCCATCTTCTGCCGTGAAGAAAATTGCTTTATATCAGTTAGGTTTCTATGGCCTGGGGATTACCTGATTGTTTTCAGAACATTCTAAATGCATCATCTGGCCTGAGACCACATTTCTCCCTGAATGCACCTAGTTCCTTCAATTGCTTGTTTGATACTTTTTTTTTCAGCATATTACGGGGGTACAAATGTTTACGTTACATGTATTGCCTTTGTACCACCCGAGTCAGAGCTTCAAGAGTGTCCATCCACCAGATAGTACACACTGCACCCATTAGGTGTGTATATGCACATCCCTTCCTCCCTCCTCCCATCTGCCTGATACCTTATGAATGTTATTACTATATGTGTACTTAAGTGTTGGTCAGTTAAGTCAGTTAATACCAATTTGATGGCGAGTACATGCGGTGCTTGTTTTTCCATTCTTATTTCCATATCTTTGCAATTGTGCTGCTATAAACATTCTAGTGCAGATGTCTTTTTTATAGAAGGTCATTTTATACTTTGGGTAGATGCCCAGTAATGGGATTCCTGGATCAAATGGTAGTTTGACTTGTAGCTTTTTGAGATATCTCCATATTACTTTCCATAGAGGTTGTACTAGTTTGCAGTCCCACCAGCAGTGTATGAGTGTTCCTATCTCTCCACATTCACACCAACATTTATTGTTTTGGGATTTTTTGATAAAAGCCATTCTCACTGGAGATAAGTGATATCTCACTGTGTTAATCTTAAGAAAAAAGAACAAACTGAGAGGCATCAATTTACCAGACTTCAAGCTAGACTATAAGGCTATAGTAACTAAAACAGCATGGTACTGGCACAAGAACAGAAACATAGACCAATGGAACAGAATTGAGAACCCAGATATAAAACCATCCTCATATAGCCATCTAACCTTTGACAAAGCAGACAAAAGCATACACTGGGGAAAAGAGTCCTTATTCAATAAATGGTACTGGGAACGTTGGATAGCCACATGTAGAAGACTGAAACAGGGATCCACACCTTTCACCTCTCACAAAAATCAACTCACGGTGGATAACAGACTTAAACCTTAGACATGAAACTATAAGAATGCTAGAAGAAAATGTTGGAAAAACTCTTATAGACATTGGCCTAGGCAAAGAATTTATGAAGAAGACCCCAAAGGCAATCACAGCAAAAAAATAAATAAATAAATGTGACCTGATCAAATTAAAAAGCTTTTGCACAGGCAAAGAAACTATCACGAGAGCAAACAGACAGCCTACAGAATGGGAGAAAATATTCGCATGCTACAAATCCGATAAAGGGGTGATAACTAGAATCTATACAGAATTCAGGAAAATCAGCAAGAAAAAATCAAACAACCCTATCAAAAAGTGGTCAAGGGACATGAACAGAAACTTTTCAAAAGAAGAAAGACTAATG
>CAUYSK010033241.1:0-49606 GCA_963575035.1 Avahi laniger
TAACCAGACTCAAGTGATTTGTTATGTAGATTGAGGATTTGCAGGTTTGTCTTGCATAGCCCTAGGCCAGTTAATGAGTTACAAGGAATATCTACAAGAAAGGGGGTGGGGGAATGATGAGGCATTTCTGACTTCCCTTCTCATGGCCAGTAACTCAGTTTTGGGGTATTTTTGGAGTCTCATTGGCCAAGAGGAGATCCATTGCATTAGCTGAGAGGGAGCTTAAGATTTTATTTTATTAATAGTTTTACAGATTGTGTGATTTCTTAGGTTCGTTCTTACTTCTATATCATACTTCAAAAAGTTGGAGCTAGAGGTTAATAATTTTGTATTGGTAAGACTGCTATTAATTAAGGAGTTATAGGGAACAAATGAGAAAGGTAATCCATTTATTGGGATAAGACAAGAGAGGAGTACACTTGATTCTTTGTCCAGTCAGCAATGTTCTTGCTTTTTTGCTGAATTTGATGGGGTGGGAATGAATCTATCTTCTCTGTACTCCTTTACCCTATCTAACATGGAGACTCAAGATTGACTTGTTTTGAAAATTACTCATTTTGAAAGAAGCCCTCATAACCTTGTTAGGTCAAGGTTATCTTTTATCTGATTTCTGTCTTCCTGGATAGGGTGCAGGCTGAAGAAAGCATTAAAATATCTATTTTCTTAGTGGTATCCCTTTCTAGATGTGAATAATTCACTTGATCCTTCCAGGCTACTTGCATGAAAGAGTGTTATCTAAGAATGCTAATCTTAGTTTCCTTTGTTTGAAATTACAGAAATAAATGCATTATATTTTTAGTCTAGATAGTAAGACTTGATGCCCTTTAAATAATCTTTATTTTCAGTTACCTTTAATATTGTGGGGTTAGATATTTGTTTGAGATGTGTATTTCTTTTTTTCTTTTCTTTTTCTTTCCTTTATTTAAAAAAAAAAAAATCTTATGTGAAGTGGGAGAATAAGGCGAAAGGTCCATTTAATTTGCGTATTGGGTTTATTCTGCATTGAATGCTCTTTTTTGTTCCATTCCTGTATTGTTTTAAACTCCTTTTTTCAAACCTACCAAGGACAAATATCAAGTAATTATTGCTTCATACTAGACGGAATGTTTATGAACCAGACCAAAAAATCCACTAGATTTCCCAGATTTTTTTTCTAGCTCTCAAGTTCTATGATTTTATGATTTTTGTATATTTGGGTAAATGTAAAAAAAGTCATTTTTTAGGTGAAAAATGGTCAAGTGGTATCAATTTTATATGGTTCAACCTGTATGTGAAAGCTTAGTTATTGTAATATTTAGAATAAATATATAACTCATCTATGGAAATAGTAATGTCAAGCAGCAAAGCTTATTAAGACACTAACATCATTTAAAAAATTTAGATATTATGAGTACCAGATATTAAAAACTATATTTTAAACATTTGTAAATCAAGTGAGAATAAAATGTTCTTTGAATATTTTATTTTTTTTCCAAGAATTTTTTTTTCTTGTGTTTTATGAGACAAATCACAGGCACTACAGTTTGAAATCAATTTCATTGTTTTCTTTGTAATTGCTACATAGCTGTTGAATATTTGCAGTTAGTTTTAATGAATAATGAAGTGCGTGCTTGATTATATACCATTAGTAAAAATGTCTTTTTATGGCAAAGGGTGGTTTTCTGCATGGCATTGACAAAGGCAATATATAAATGTGTTATTCCCCTTCAAAAGAATGTAAATCAGTATAACCAAATTTTAAGGGAAATATTTAAAAATAAACAATTAAAATAATGGCTATTCTTTGTGTGTTACATATTGAAATTATATGAATATATAAATAGAGCACCTAGGTGTACTTATTTTCAGAGGCCAGCGTAGTACTAATTGGAAAAGTTGTAAATATCATAATTATTGTAGTAAATTAATTCCATTTTCATTGCCTACATTTCATTGCTTAGTATGTCAGGCATTGGGTAGATGGTTTCAATACTGACATCAAAAATGTTCCCTTGACTATTTCTCAGTTTTTCTAACAGTTATCTCCTCTCACGTTCCTTCTATTCCTGCTACTTATTATCACTTGCCATTTCACTCATTATTTGATCTGCCCTCTCTGCCTTTTTTCATTCAGTCTTCTTTGCCAGGAATACTCCTTTCTTCCAGTTCTTATCTGCCAAAATTGTAGTTATCTTTTAACGTACAGCTTAATTTTGCCCCTTCTGCAAAGCCATCCGGATGCCCACACTCAGAACTCCCTGCTCTAGGTTATTGCTGTCAGCTTGTCTTTCCGCTGGAGATCATCTAAAACATTTTACCTTGTGACCAAACACATTCTCTCTGTTGTCTATCTCCCAATTACATTGTGCACCTCTCTTCCCATGTTCTCTACTTTGGCACATGTCACGCTTTTCTAAGCAATCCAGATTTGTGTTTGCTTGAATTATTTTCTAAAATTAAAACTGTATACCAGATAGGGTAATACTGGTCCAGGCTCGATTCCCCCATGAGTGCTGTATTTGCAGTGGGTGGGCCAATTATTTCCGCCTCTTCCTTTTCTCAGGATCTCACTTATCCTCATGTTTTCTGCCCCATTGGATAAATCATCTCACGCGATCATTTATTTAACTTCAAACACAATTCCTAAATGTTGAGAAATACAGGGGAAAAAAAACATGTCTGCATCTGCATATCTGGTGTTTGGCAGTGGGTGAAAGACCAGGAAAAATTTATATTGGTGCTGGGAAGAACAGTTATTTAAAAAGGAATTAAGTGGACAATAATAATTGTTTTTTGTCAAGGATCAGGAGGAGATCTTTGACAGAAATCACAAAATGATAGACATTTTCTTTGACCATTCTTGCTTTGCTTCTTTAATGTCTGTTTAATATTAATATAAAAAATAACAGCAGTGATGACAGCCATAATGGCTACCATTGTTTCATAGAGTTTACTGTCTGCATACACATTTATTTGATGTTTGTGTCATAACATGGTATTAGTGAGGCAGGGGTTATATACATTATTCAAATTTCGTTGAGGTATGAAATGTCTAATACTTTTTCAAACCTGATTGTAATATCTTCCAGTTCCTTTATTGAATGTTAGTCTAATATTTGATGTCTAATGACCTTTTTGCATCATTCTTAAAAAGTGATATCTATAAACCAGAACACAATGTCATAATTTACAGGGGTTGATAATTTACAGGGATATTGTGGCAGACTATGAAAGCACTTAATTTTTTTGTCATCCCAACATATTTTCCCCCATCTCCCTTCTTTTGTAAGAGATATAATTATTTTGACCAAAATTCATGAACTAGAGTCCCAAGTCTCACCATTTCACTGTTCCCTATTCCTCTGGACAAAGGAATTAGATCAGCAATAAGTTTGTGACCCCAAAGAGGACCCTCTCTCTCCGTGAGATGACTAATGTCCATACTACTGAGCTAAACCCAGACGACACAGAGGAGTCATGCACAGGAGTGGGGAAAGAGAACTAAAACTGCTGAGAGCTCAATTTGCTTACCTTAGGTCCTGTTTCCTACAAATTTTCCTCTAATCCCTTGAGCAATGCCCCCAGGGTATTTAGGAGCTACAGGAACCCATGAATTGTCCTTTCACTTCAGCTAGTTTGAACTGGGTATTTGTTATTTCCAAATCAGAGTCCTGACTGATGTGGGGAAAATCATTGATATGACTGTTTTTTTCCTCTTTCTGCTTTACTTTCCATTACTCTTTTCTCTTTTCCTTTAATTTCCTTTCTTTTCCTTTTCTTTCTGTCTCTTTCTATTTTTCTCTTTATCTCTTCTTTTGTCTTTTCCCCTCTCATCCATCCTTGCGTTCATCCCTCCATTCATGCATCTAGTACTTATTCACTGCTTTGCATATATATTAATAAATATTATGCTAGGTCCTAAGGACAAAAAGATTAGTGTAGAGTCTTTATTCTCTTTCGAGTCAAATTTCCTCTCTTTGCTCATAGGAAGTTGGTATTCTGAACAGGGAGACAAAGCCCAGGTTAAAAATGGGAGGAGAATCCTAATAAAGGAATTCCTTAAAGGTGTGATCCCTAACATCCCCACCCCCACCCCGCTGTGTCTTGTCAGTAACCAGACCGCACAGCAGGGTGAGCAAGGAAGCTTCTTCTGTATTTACAGCCCCTTCCCATTGCATCACTACCTGATCTCCACCTCCTGTCGGATCAGTGTGGGCTTTAGATTCTCATAGGAGCATGAACCCTACTGTAAACTGGGCATGTGAGAGATCTAGGTTCTATGCTCCTTATGAGAATCTAATGCCTGATGAGCTGAGGTGGAGCTGAGACAGTGATGCTAGCCCTGGGGAGTAGCTGCAAATACAGATTATCACTAGCAGAGAGATTTGATTGCACAGAGACCATAATAAATCACTGTCTCCTAAGCTCAGGGCTCCCAGTGATTCTACATTATGATGAGTTGTATAATTATTTCATCATATATTACAGTGTAATAATAATAGAAGTAAAGTGCACAGTAAATGTAATGTGCTTAAAATTATCCCAAAACCATCATCTCCCTCCAAATCCCTGGAAAAATTGTCTTCCATGAAACTGGTCACTGGTGCCAAAAAGGTTGGGGACCACTGCCTGAAACCATATACCTAACACTTTAGATTGGTGGAAAGATTCAAAATAGAAAGAATTAATTAGAAAAGAGCTCATAAGAAAGCTAAGCTTAAAGCAGAGATTTTTTTCCACCTTGCTGTGATCAAGGCTCTTGGTCTCCTAAAGGTTCGCTGAAAATCACTGACATGAGGCAGATTGATCAATAGGAGAAAAGGCACACAAATGTATTTAACGCATATAGACAGGAGCCTTCAGAATAAAGACTCAAAAATACAAGGGAAATTGTCCATTTTTATGCTTATTTTCAACAAAGTACGTACAGTCGTGTAGAGATATGATTGGACAAAAAGGGTATGATGTAATGCTAGTAGACTGAGTGGGGAAATGCAGCAAGGCCTGTCTGTCTAGATTCTTCCTGGGTTCTCTGAGCATTTCTTCCTTCCTTCTGGGTATAGGACAGGACCCTCACTGGAATGGGAGTGTTTATGACCTATAGTCAGACAAGGTAGGTCAGATAATTTCTTTATGGGCAGTTTTTACTCAGAATAATTTTAGGTTTCATGTCTGGCTAGGGGAGAGAGGTTCTGGCTTTTATGACCTGCCTCAGGGAAGAGGAATTCTAGTCTCTGTGGCTAGCCTCAGGGAAGAATGGGACTGGCAGACAGGAGGAGAGGAGTAGTTCAGAGAAAAGCTTCTGCTTCCGAGGCCTTCATTTTGGGGTACTGTTTTCTGAGCCCTAGCAGCATCAATTCTCCAGTGAGTTCAGGACAGATTACAGGGTGAAAATACATATGCATATACCATAGTAAACATAATTTAAACTAAACATCATTCAAATTAAAGGTAAGAAAACTGTCCTTGAATAGTCAATTCAATCTTCCTGTGCTCCCTAGAGTGTATCTATCTATGGATACAAGATATGAATCAATAAGGATCTGGACACATCGCCCTTCTGCATTGTAAGAGTAAAAACTGTAAGAAGACTAATAATATAGTGCATCACTAAATTACTCACTGCAGTTAAAGATGCTTTATTTGGGTTATCCTGATCTCATGCACAACCAGTATCATGAGACTTGATGAAAAACTCTAATCATGTACAGCAGTTCAGTTCAAGTCTACTCATCTGGATATTCCCAAATTACTGCTGTATTTGGGAAGAAAAGATGTAAATTTTGAAGGCTCTGATCTGTTATGTTTCTTCTTAAAATATTTGAGCTGAATTGCTTAGCTGGGTATGCAAGATCCTGTGTAAGCTGATCATGGTCTAACTTGCCTCATCATCCCAGTCCTCCACGCATCTGTATTTGTGCACTTCCATACTTAGAAACTACTATTCTCCCTCCACGGAATGTGTTATTCTTCTCTGCCACTGTCCTCTTAAACCTGGAGAACTCAGGATTTTCATTTGAGACTGCCTTTTGTTAAGGTTTTTCTCTTTGAAGCCTTCCCTGACTATTTAAGACAATATTGACTTCACTTTGTAACTCTGTATCTCTTCCTCATGTCAGCAACCACTGCTTTGGGTTATTACTATTTTTGTCTCTCTCAAATGAGACAAGAGGCTGTGTTAGGGGAGGAAACTGAATATCTATTTGTAGGCATATGCATGGGATATATTAAGGGGTTAATGCTTGTTAGTAATGAATAAATGAACAAAGCAGGATAGATGACACACATGTGTAGTTCACTGTAGACAAGTAAAAGATAATGCCTTTCTCAACAATAAGGGCAAAATGGAAGTTCTGAGATTTCAACATGCATTATTTTTAAAACATTTAGGATTTTAGATGTGGAAAGGTTATTGTTCAAACTCTCATTTGATAGAGTAATCATCGTTGCAGACATTACCAATGATGTAAGTTACTGTGCTTGTGCAATGCATGCTGGTTGCCCATGGGAAAATATTGAAAACAAAACTGAAAGTGATGTAGAAACCTTGGGAAGAAGCAGGATATATCTTTGAATAACCCAACATGACATGTTATTCAGTCTATTGTGTGCATTTTAAGAAATATGTTGATGAGTTGTACACTAGTCCCCCCTTATCCACGAGGGATATCCATGCCTCCAGTGGATGCCTGAAACCTCGCATATTATTGAACTATGTTTTTTCCTATAAATAGATACCTATGATAAAGTTTAATTTATAAATTAGGCATAGTAATATATTAACAAGAACTAATAATAAAATAGAACAATGACAACAATATGCTCTAATAACATTTATGTGAATGGGGTCTCTCTCTCAAAATATCTTATTGTACTATACTCATCTGTTTTTGTACTGAAGTTGACTGTGGGTCATTGAAACTGTAGAAAGTGAAACTATGGATAAGGGAGACTACTGTTTATGTTTTAAAAGTATGTTGTCTGGTATGATAGCCAGTAATCACATGGGTACTTGAAATGTGTGTTCAAATTGATATGGGCTGCATGTGTAAAATGACCATCAGATTTCAAAGACTGAGTACAAAAATAGAAAACATATCACCATTATTTTAAATTGTTTCTCTGTTTAAATGATCATTTTAGATATTGGGTTAAATAAATTATATTATTACACTTAATTTTATCTTTCTGTACTTTTTAAATATTGCTACCATAAAATTTCAAATTATTAATGTATATGTGTCTTACATTGTATTTCTTTTGGATAGTGCTGTTTTAGAAAGAGGAAATTAAAGTAATCAAGAGAATAAAGGGATTAAATAAGAGGAAAGGCTAAATAAAATGTGACACTTTAGGAGAGAGGCAAACATGGAGAACGGTAGAGGATAAGTCAGCCAAACCATGGCAATGTGTAGAGATTGTTTAGAGATTTGTGCACGGAATCTGAAAATTCTGTAACAGTTCTATGAAAATAGTTTTGGAGCTATTAAGTGAAAATAAGTGCTTCTACAACATATGATAAATTTAAGGAATCTATGATATTTAATGTTCTATAGTTATGGGAAGGTTTAACCAACCTACTATGATATTTTAAAAAGTATTATGAAGTCAAATAAATTGCGTACACTGTATATATTTACCTTCCATATATATAATGTATGTTTTCATATCAAATACTCTGAGAAATCTTGAGGCTAAAATTCTATTATTGTTTCAAACAAAAATGCTCTCATATCTTGAGGCTAGAACTTACTCCTCCTAAGTCTTTTGATAAACAGTGTTCCGCAAGACATATTCTGTGAGGTGCTGACTTCATAGAAGATAAACTCAGTAGTTTATTAGGGAGGAAACCATGGCTAGGGGGATCCCTAATTTGTATGAGATTTTATGCTTGGGCAAAATAGACATATTGATGAAGTATTCACCACAGTTTAACAAACACTGAGTATTTACTTTGTGCCAGGTCCTCATTCTGGAGAAAAGATGAATAAGACAAGGAGGTTGGGGAATATCACAATTTATTGGCTATCAGGTGATGGTTCTCATATTTTCAGAAAAAGGCAATGACAGTGTGTGTACACTGACTCTGAGGGTGTTTCTCCTTTTATACTTAATTTTCCAGCAGCACATATTGCCTTGAAACTGTTGCAACTATTCTTCAGAAGTATAGACATTGAAACAGGTAAAATAAAATAGTTATGGAGTTTTAGAAATGTACCATGTACTTGTTTTTAGAACTCTTACCATTTTGATTTAAAACAATAAAAATAGGTGCACTTATTTTTCCCTTTAGACAAAATATGGTATGGTGAAAGTTCTAAATTTAACCTCATTTTTTATTCCATTAATTGAGTCTCATTGGTTATATGTTACGAAAAGTAACATATAACACCTTTCAGCTACCTGTAACATAAACACCTTTCAGCTACCTGTAACTAGGTATCCTATCATTAATCATAATCTGGCTAACTCTGCTGAAGTTTTCAATTTTTTTATGAATCTGTACTTAAATATCGGTAGTAGTAGAGTAGCTTTTTGAGAATTATTCCTTTTCTCCCACCCCTTCCTCCAACTTCACCAGCTACAGGCAGACAGCTAGGTACGTGTTTGTGTACACAGGCATGTTCTCTCTTACACTCTCTCATACTCTTACACTATCAGATGCTTTTAGATGAACACCTTTCTGTATGTTAATTTTTCACAATGTCAGTAGTTCTAATTATTTTTTCAGGTATGGATAGGATTCTTAACCTCATGCTCTCTGTTAGGATTCTGTTTAACAGCAATGATCTATTTTTTTTCAATTTATTCTATAATTCAGTTACATATCATGGACATTCTTATCCTGTAATCATCTTCCCTCCCCAAAATGTTTGAGATTCTATGGCCGAGATAAAGTGCACATAATCATGCAAGCATTTACTTATTCATTCAACAAATTGCCATCAAGGCAATGTTCTAGCAGTTGTGGGAATAACAATAATGAAGGGATTTATAATACCTCTTATCCTGAAAGGAAACTTTTAATGGGGAGATATTTTTGCCATCATATTGTAAACATTCCTTTTGAGTAATAAAACTCCTGTGTTTGACATTTGCTTTAAGTAAGTTCCATAGATAGATAGTTTGGTTCTGGCCCATAGCAATGCTGGAGATAGTGGAAGGCACATCCTTACTCAGGATATTGGTTTGAAAGTGTGGCGTAATTAGTAGATAGTGTTCATTAATTCCCCACATATATTTGCAGCAGTGTAATATGTAGTGTTTAGTCAATAAAAGATAAACTACTTACAGTAATTATCAAAGAGTTATTTACCATCAGAAGGAGAGAGGGGTGGTGGATAGAAACGAATGACTCTAATACAAGGTAGACTACACTATAAGTTCCTGAAACAGGTGTAGACAAAGTCTGAAGGGAAATTCAGAATAGCTGAAAAATACTTTTCTCTGGGGGATCCAGAGAAGGATTCATGGAGTCGATTGGCACTGAATTTTCTCGGTGAGGTATGGTTGGAATGTGGAGATACAGAGACGGTGGATAAGTTCACTGCAAGTTGAGTAAGTTGAGTGAACATAAACATGGAGATATGAAAAGTCTTGAGCAAGTACATGAGCAGCGAGTAGAGGACGTCAGTGTCGAATGGGAAATGAATGTGATTGCCATGTGCAAAGCACATGTCCATTGTGTTCTACCGTGTATGTCCACAAGTGCCTTTTCTTTCCCTGGAAGGTAGATTTGGATGGATGCCTTTCTAGCTGGCCATCATTACCCAGTCAATTCTGTTGATAAGTTAATGCTGATGTAGTGACTGCAATAATTCTTGAGTTATGCCATCTTCACCAGCCCTGATAGAATGTTGAATGCTCAAAAGAAAAACTGAAGTACCTATTAAATCATCAAATGCCATAGTGTGTTTATAAAATCAGATGAAAGCCAATTTCTACATTAGAGCAAATCTACTTTTCTGTATTTGGTTTGTGTTGGAAGGAGAGATTACTCTGCTTCCCTAAGAAGGTTAAGCTGTCATCTAGTTAAATATGGACTTGAAATAATGCTGCCAAAGCAGCTGCCTCTGGTGATTGATGATGATGATGACGGATGATGATAGTTTTGAAATCAGTTTTGCAGGGGAAATTGCTATTTTTCTACTTTGGCTGATGTTGTAGTCTGGATTTGGGAATTTCTTGTCATATTAGGTATCTTTTTTGATTAAAAAAGAAATTGCTAAGGACTGTATTCTCTATGATAAAATAGCTCTAAAACTGAACTATGGGGTGAATGATTATAAGTTGCTCTGCACATATTACTTGAGTGACAGCAGTTATTCTGGGCTTTCCAGTGTAATCACCTGGCGAGTTATGTTTTGGAGAACAAATAGCAACCCATGTCTGGTCAGCAAAGTGGCAGAGAGTGCGGTACTTGGAAGATACGGTAGTAGCAGTGCTTTGCTAAAGTCTTCAAAGAATGTTCATGCTTATTAATATTTAATCTTCTCTGAAATTCTCTCAGGATGCATGCACATGTTCCCTCTCCTTGGATGCTCTCCTTCTCCCCAGCCCCAAGTATCCATATGGCTTGTTCCTTACTGCTCTGGCTCTGTGCTCAGATGTTGTCTTATCAGAGTGGCCTTCCTTGATGATCCTCTGTAGAAGAGTATCCACACCCTGCCTTCTCTCTCATTTCTACAGGGCGTTTATCACCACCTGATATGTTATATGTGTCCATCTCCTCATGCTAGGTTGTAAGCTGCATGAGAACAGAGACTGGTATCTTCAGCACTATAGACTGAGAACCTATAATAGTTTTTAGCCCATAGTAGGTACTCAATTAGTAATTGTTGAATCATTAGCTGTATGAATGAATCTTTATTTTATAAACGGAGGGCTAAGTAATGTGATCATGATGTAAAAAGAAGTTAGTTAATGTTTGACTCCAGAGTCAAAGTTAAGCTTTTTGGTTTATTTATCTAAATTGCTTTTGTTTCCATATATACAAGTAATACAGACAACAAACAGCCCTGAAAAAAATGGAATATTGAGGGCTTATTCTTAAGTTTGGACCATTTTTTATACTTCATCACATTCTAGAGTAAAGGAATCAGTTTTGTTTATACAAAATCACTAGTAATTACTACTCATTACCAGTGAATTGTGTAAGCCTGTGCAGATACTTGTCTGAAAAAGCCATTTTCAGAAAGGAAAAGAAAACAAAACATAACCCCCTCCCACAAATACTTTTTAAAGGCCAATAATATTTGTATCCATTGGGTAAACATGATCAATCAAAGCTCTACAAGCTTTATATGGGCTACTTCCTAACAAATATGTTTTTCGCCTTGGCCATTCATCATTTCTGGAAGTTTGGATGATAAGCTTGAGCACTCCCTTAGGTGAACACTGAAAATAGCCACTTGGTGGATTTGTAAAGGGAAAATCCTGTTAAAGTGACAGAACAAACGTGCATTCTTCTGACAACATAAAATAGCATATTGTAGCTTGTTTATATTAGTGTTGGCCTGGTGTGGTGAAACTCAGCTGAACTTCAGGAGGAGGATTTGTTTTAATGGGAAATTAAGTTATGAATGGAAAGAACTATAGCACAGATGCTGAAGGTATTCCCTTGCACCCTCCAAATGCATAGGGAATTTTCTCATGGGACTGAATGTATTAGCTGTTGAAAGCAATGCCATCTGATCTGTTGTCTGAGATGAACTACCTTAAAAAATTGTAGAGGGACTTAAAAAACCAGAATATAGGTAGTTGCCATCACCATCACTATTTAGAGGAATTGATGAGCTATTTTGAGAGAGAAGAAAGGAGTATTATGAAAAATGAAATTTCAAATCACTGGAAGCAAACATGTGGTATCAAATCCAAAGGGTACTCCACATATAGGGTCTAGTCCAGAGAGGTTAAAATGACCTTGAGACCTTTGAAATCAGATAATACACTAATAATATATGATATCATGAATAGAAAGTGGTCCCCCCCTCTGGTAAGTTAGTACTTACGAAGGTGAGTAGATAGGTAAAGAAGACAGACTCATTTATTTTTGGTTGTACAATGAGTGGGGCTTGGGCAAAGGATCTAGCTCCTAGAGCCATGTTTAGTTATCTGTTGAGTTATCTGAAGAAGCAGGAAGAGAGAAGAGCAGTTGAAGCAGCATAGGTTGGGCAAAGAACTGAATGGAGGGAGAAAAAGAGGATCTTGGTAAGACATGTAAATGAAATCCAGTGAGCTGGAAAGAAATCAATCAGACAGAAATTTCAGGTGCTGAAGGTAGTAGAGTGGGAAATGGTTGTACCATCACACTGTGGTTTTAGTTTCCACTCATAGAATAATACCACGATGCCCCTTGCTGTAGACATTTTCTTTAAGAGAAACAAGGAATAATATTATGGCTTATCTCCCACATAATGAATGTTTTTACTGAGACTCGCTTTTAGATTTTTTTCAAGTCCTTGCAGAGGAATTTTGAATCTTTTCAATTCCTGCTTTATCCAGGATGTTTGTCACAAATGTATTTAAAGCAGTGCAGGGATTTTAAAAATAAAACAACTCTTATTATTTGTTTATCCATTTCCAGTATTTTGTGCATTGCCCCAAAATATTTCTATATTCAATATGGGTTTGGGTCTCATATAGAGAAGGTGGTTCACTTGATTAAATAAAGTGTCATATAATTGGCCCTTATAATTTAATTTTTCTAAATAAAATCATATTCATTTCTGTATGGTCAATTAAAAATATAAGAATTTAATTTCATGAGACAATTTTAGATTTGGAAGGACTTTAGAGGATCTGTTGCTGCTTCAATTAATAGACTAGGGGTGGAAGAGGGAGATTATAACATTTTCCCTTAAATGACAGAGCTAATTAATAGCAAAATGGTAATACAACCCAGATTTTCTGAATAATGGCCTCAGTGTTATTTCTCCCAGGGAGAGCAGAACAGAGTGTTTAAGAATGTGGGCTCTATAGTTAAACAACATTAGATTAAAATTTCTGTATCACCCATATTAACAAGTTATTTACCCTGTAACCCTCTATTTCTTCATCTATAAAATGAGGTTAATAATAGCACTGACTCGATCAAGTTGTTTAAGGATTAAATAGAAAATAAATATAAAAGTCTTAGCATAATGCCTGGCAGAGTCTTAGAAAATATTCAATAGATGATAGTAAGTCTCTACTTTTTATTGTTGCATAACAAATTGCCACAGACTTAGAGGCTTAAAATAAGCCACATTTATTATCTTTCAAGTTCCATTGGCCAGGAGTCTGGCGAGTTTTAGATGGGTCCTCTGCTCAGGGTCTCACAATGCTATGATTAAAGTGCCAGCTGACTTACTCCTCGTCTGGAGGCTCCATTTGATTAGGTAAAGATCTGTTTCCAGGTTCCCTCAGGTTGGTGGCAGCGTTCATTTCCTTGTGGTTGTGGGACTGAGGTTCTCCTTAGGTGTCAGCTAGGACTGTTCTCAGCACCCAGAGGCTGCTGTCAGGTTCTTGCCAAATGGTCCTTTCCATACATGACAGCATGATAGTTTACTTCTTCAAAGTAGAGAACACTCTCCCATTTGAAATCTCTCCCTTCACAAATGTGGTCACTACCTGTTAAGGGCTCCCCTGATTAGGTTGAGACCACTCAGGAGAATCTCCCTTATTAATAACTCAAAGCTAACTGATGTGGGCCCTTAACTCAATCATCTTTGTACAGTAGCCTACTCACAGGAGTTAAATCTATGTTACTCACAGTCAAACCCTATCCAGGGGAGGTTGTTAAACGGGGTGTACACCACGGGGCAGGAATTATGGGGGCTCTCTCAGAATTCTACCTTCCACAGAGCATTAATATTATTGTTAATTATTAAACATTGTTCTTATCATTATATGTTTCTGAGGTTATAATGATTTTAGATCATTATAAATAAAGGTGATTCTAAGGAAACAGTGGGAAGTAACTAAGCTGTTTTGGAACCCTTGTTCATGAAGGACTTTACTTTGTGTCATGGTATTTGCATACTCATTTGATTTTGGACTGCATTATGCATATTTAAAACATACTAAATGTTACCCCCAAAGAATATAACTATTATAGTATAACTCCTATAATCTTACCAGGTTCTGAATGGAGAAAAAAGTAGACAGTGATTATGGAATTCAGAACATAGTATTCAATATCAATTTAATACTTAGTAATTTAAAATTGAATCTTTCACTGATTTTGCTCTAATTCTAGTTAATGAGTGAAGAGACAAGGAGATTCTTTTAAGGGAATAATTGGTAAAGACACCTGCAAGTTTTACACATAAATCTGAGTAAGAGAAATTCTGCTTATAATGCTAATGTTGTGTTGTCACTTATTTACCGAGTGTCATTCTCTAAATATTTTGAAAATTCCAAGTAAGTATATCCTGCTTTTCACCATACAAAAGAAGCTAATGGAAAACCAATCCTCTGACCAGTTATTAAAATGCATTCTCTGTCCTATAAGCTCTGTTGTTAATTTCCTGATACACCTTGAATGTGCCACAAGCAATTTGTAATAGCATCAATTAACATTTGGGAAGTTGAGCATGGCCACGTAGGATATTAAATATTTGCTCCAGGAATGCTAATAAAATCCACTGACGTTATATTCCCAAAGTATTTTTTAATAATAAAAGCAAAGTTAAGGGTTACCAAATAAATGAAAGAATATCTATTTAGAGCAGTTTTCTTCAATTCTTTTGATTTTTGTGTTTCCATTTTGGTTCTGAGCTCTCTCATTCACAGTTGAGGTCAGAGTTTGGGAATGGGACTTTCAGGGCATTATCACTAATGATCCCTTAGGAAATATGTCTTTGCATAATCAAAATCACTGAGGGGACTTTCATAAGAAAATGAAATGAAAGGATGGATTTGACCTTCCCTCCACTTCTTTATGGGGTCATTGCCATTTCTGTATTTGGGGATTCTTAAATAGCAGAGAAATGAAGTGCTGTTATTTAATTTAGCCCTAGATATCAAATATCATGTAGTCTCTGCTATTAGGCTAACATGTTGCCAAAAAAAGATATTGTCCTGTTTTTAAAAGTTGGTTCAGTACTATTTTTTTAATCACAATATATTATGTAGGCAGGTTTTATATTTTTCTGTACATCATACACCATGGATTCTATTAAAAATAAAGTTGGTGTAGTTTAATTAAAACAATGTCATGAAACATAAGTATTAAGAAGAAAAGGTTGTTTTCCAGTTACAATCAGTTTTCTAGTTGATGTATTTATTTTTCATCCAATTTATTTTATGTACGAAAAAACAGCTGTTAGGAAAGTGAGTACATTAAACTCAGTTTCACTGATTTAATTTTGTTTATTTTGACCTAATTTAATTCAAATAAATAGTGTATATGTATGTCAGTGTAACCTATGATGATTTCTACTCAGACTCTGTTTCGATTTACATAAATCAGGATATTGCTACATACACACTGATTTAATGAATGAAGACATTATAGATATTAAAAACAATATCTAATGAAATGATTGCATTTATTTTTCCCTCCAACATAATTAAATGGTAAAAGTATACTCTTGATAAAATTTTTGATTATAACTTAATGCATTATGTCCAGAGGAAATAAAATGGACTTCATTTCCAAATGGATGTTCAGCAAAACATTTAAGCTTTTAAGTCACCTATATTACATTTTTGTGTGATTCTTTTGAAATCTTATTATTTGCTTTATTAATTTTTAAATTTTTTGATATTCCTACATGTTTCTATAAATTATCTGAATTTACATATTAATAAAATAGAAATTCTTTTTTTCTATCATTTTTTTTCATTTTCATTGACTATATTTCATACATATGAGCAAGAAAAAAATTAAAAGGGATTCATTGGAAGTCAAAGATAGCTCTTCTAACAATGCTCAATTCAGAGAATCACTTTGATTTTACTGCTTGGCTTTTATAATGAAATATATCCTCTTTGGAGGGTTAATCTGTACTTTTAATATGGTTAATGATTTAGAATCATCTCCACTAGGAAACTTAACTGACATACTAAGAAAGGTGTTATAAATGCTAAACCCTTTTAAGTACATATTAACTTGATGATCGTATTTGATGATTCAGTCATTTGTCTTCCAAAACACTGTAGAATTTCTGTTTTTTTCTGAATTCATCAATACTGTTGTCAAAAGACTTTGGAAAGCCAGATTGTCTCAAAAATTATTTAATACTTCTTCGTTTTCAGTCTTTTTTAAATTTTGTCTTTAATTTTTTATGCCAGTTCAAGTTGATTTTTAAATTTGTTTTCTCTCTTTTAGAGACTATCACATTCACAAGGCCAGGTGCAGTAGCTCACACCTGTAATTCCAGCACTTTGGGAGGCTGAGATGAGAGAATATCTTGAGGTCAGGAATTCAAGGCAACATACTGAGATCCCATCTTTACAAAAAAATAAATAAATAAAATTAGCTAGGCATGGTAGTACATGCCTGCAGTACTAGCTACTTGGGAGGCTGCGATGGGAGAATCATTTGAGCCCAGGAGTTTGAGGTTACAGTGAGTATGGTTGCACCATTCTACTCCAAACTGGGCGACAGTGAGATTTTGTCTCAAAAAAATTTTTTTTTAAATGAGAGACTGTCATATTCACAAAAGAATAGCAGAGAATACATGCGGAGCACCATATGTAGTAGTTGTATGATTACTTTCAGCAATCTAAATGGCCATTACAAGTAATTTAGGATCCAAAGAATTTTCTTGAAGTCTAAAATTATTAATTTGACTTTTTTCCAAATTAAATTGAAGTTGTTCAAGGTAAGTAGATAATCTTAAATCTCCAGTCTACTTTGTGCTGCGTAATTTTTGTAAACATATTGAAGAATTTTGTTCATTGTTCATCATTTTTAAAAGTGTTTAAACTGCTTCCATTCCTGCTACCTTATTTTTCTGTCCATTAGGTGAAATAGTGACTTTATTTCAGGTAGAAGTAGTCTTACATTCTTTAAAATATTTTTTTTGATAGAGGTTGATGGGATAGTATTTATGAGAACTGAGACCAGAAATTAAAAAGTTATAACATGTTGTTTTAGTTAACAAAACAAAGCAAAACAACAAATGATTTATGTTTGCCACATGATTTATACCATTGATTCTAGCATTTCCTTTATCCATCCTTTGATAAATTCACTGCTAGAGAGCTCTGCCAACCAATTTTTATTTAATTAAATTATTTTCTTGAAACAGAATACAACTTCCTACTACTAATCTCCTCTTTACTGGCATCAGTTTGATTATGTAGTGCCAAGATTTCTTATTAATTTAACATTTTCAATTATTTCTGCATAGTTGATATGTGTCTTGTTACTTTCTGATATTTTGATTTAAGAAGTTTCATTACCAGAGAGTGTCTTATTTTTTGCTGTCTCAATAAGCATTTAGAAAATTACTTCCTAATAAATAATAGGCAGTCATTGGATGAAATATTTTATTTTAGAATGAACTATTACTTAAGAAAACAATGGAGAGTGTTTTCATGCTTTTTAAATCACCTATTCCTGCTAGATGCTCTGTATTTACTCATGTCTGTGAACCTGCCACCCATAATATAATTGGTTCTGAACTACCTGGATCATAAATCCTATATTCAATAATTCTACTCATGCAGTCTATTTCTCAAATCATTCCTAAAAACTAATCTTTTATGCATACTTTGAACTGGTCCCTCATGTCTTAGCCTGAGTCCCTGACCTTTTACATTTTAATTTTGATTATTTGATGTTATTTATATATTGATTTGCTCATTTTCCCCAATGAAATGTGAAATTTTTTTTGAGTGTGGATAACTTTTTCATCTTGTCCACCAGTGTTTTCCTGGAACTTAGTGCACTGCTTGGCATAAGAGCGATTCTTAAAAAAATAAAAGAAGAATACATACATATATCACAGCAGGCATTTAGTGTGTACTCTGACACTGTTCTTTTTCATTTATTATTTCGCTTATTCCTTACAACCATATAAGGCATAGGTACTATTATCCAAGTGAGGAGATGGAGACTTACAGAGGTTAAGTAATGCGCCCAAAGCTATATTGCACTAGTAAGTTGGCTATTTAGTGATTATTTATTCTGTCTAAATTTCAGGCTTTTTTGTCTCCAGAACTCCTTCTTTTAACTATATCTCTGCACATATCTCCCTCCTCCCCAACATTTTTATGGGATCCGGCCATACGTTTGCTTTTGCCCATAAGCCTAGTTTTCTGTTTGGTCAATCTGCAAACACAAATCAGGAATCTGCTAATCAATTGATATGGGGGAAGGGAGAGGTCAGTAAAAATTATCTCTGATGTTAAAGATAATAAAAATGTTGGACAGTGCCAGATGTTTTATTAAGTACCTTTCCTGTGAATTCTTGTTTGGCTATTCCCATATTATAAGTCCAGGAAACAAGGCTCAGAGTTGTAAATGTTAAGTGCCGTAGGCAAAAAGTCTATATCTGGTGAGACCTGGGATTCACATCTGTTAATTTTGTGTTCCCTCCCATCATTGCAGTGTGATACGAGCAAATACTACCCTTCTTCCCACTCTTCTTCTTTCTTGTGTGTCTGTCCGCTGTTTCTGGGAACTTCACCCTATTATTTTCCAGCTTTTTTGCTTTGTTCACTGAGCTTTCTCCTGATTTCTACAGATTATTGGAAGTTTGTAGTGGTTTGTGAAATATACACTGAAGCAAGATACGTGGCTACAGTTACAGTTTGTTGTATAACTTAGAGAGCATATAGGCCTCATTTCCTTGTTCAAAAATGGGGATAGCAATTCTTTTACTTTCTACCGTATAATGTAGCTATAGGATTAAATCAAGGTTTCTCCACTTCAGCATGTTGGTATTTTGGGCCAGGCAGTTATTTGTCGTAGGAGGCTCTCCTGTGCGTTGTAGGAGGTTTAGCAGTTATCATGGCCTCTGTCCAGTAGCACCTGCCTGGGTGTGACCAGCAAAAATATTTTTAGTCTTTAGACATTGACAAAGTTTTCAGCTTCCAGGGGATGCAAAATCACCCCTGGCTGAGAACCTCTGGATTAAATTCAGATATGAATGTGAACAGGTTTTGCATATTTTAGAAGCATTTTTTAAATTCAAGTTATTGTTAGGATGAGCTTTAAGAACAATAAAAAATCATGATGGTAGATCAGGCAAGCAGCAGAAGGGAAAACAGTTTACTGACATTGAGGACCAGAGTTGGCCACCTCCTGTTAGGACTTGTGAAAGCTCATTCATGGGGATTACAGGTATGAATTTCTTACTTTTGCATTATTTCAAGGAAATATTTAAAATAGTATTGTCTGCTAATAGAATCTCCCATTACAGATTTAAGTTTTCATTGCTTTATGAAATATTTTGCATCATATTCTCTACCATATGATGAATAATTAAAACCAAATTATACTTGTCAAAATAAATGAACACACCACATTTGGAGACAGAAAAATCCCCAATTTTTTCCCCGCATGGTTTATTGCATACTATTCTTATTTGTGGTATTTGATGCTATGAGGTGACTGAAAGTTATTATTTAGAGTTACAGCATTTATACTATGTCTGTTTTGATGAACTGAGATCATAGAAGGTGCCAATTAAATTTAAAGGAATATCATACATGTTGATTTGTCTACTACTTATAGAGTAAAAATGGGAAAATCTCATGAGGCATCCTTGTTTTAATGACATGGATATGATATGTTACTGCTCATGCTGTTATTGTAAACTCAGCTGGTATTCATTTATGAAATTTTATTGAATGACATATTATACATTATTTATGTGATAGGCTTAGGTGATGGGGCTTCGACAAAGAGGAGAAGGATGTGAGCGCTCTCTCTGTCAAGAACTTTCTATGATTTTATTTTAATGCAACCTGCTGCATTTATCATCTTGGATGGAAGCTTGGGCATCAGCACCAACTATTCCAGCTGCAGAGCTTCCGTCTGAAACAGTTTAAAAATTTTATGGAATAGAGCAAGTAGTGTAAGGCAGGCTTTCCTCATTGTGCTTTCCTTTCAGTGGAATATGGCCCAGATGTATAAGTTAGATGTTTAATTTTCAGACAGAACTGTGTTCCTTGAGAATGGCTGGACACCTTCCATTTGTACTACTTTTTATTATTGTCAGAACTGATCAGATAAATCTTCCTGAGTATCTGTGTGTGGGATGCAAGTGGAAAGTGATTTTATTTTTGCCCAGTAAGTCCCCAAATGCTGTCGTCTTCATTTTATTTTCCTTCTTTCGTCTTCAGTGCCTTTTGCAACCTGCCTCACAAATCGCATTGTCTCCACTTATTACCCAGGCTTTTCTCCAGCTGGTAAAATGGATTTTTTTTTCCTCAGCAAGATTCAGAGTTTTCCCTTTTCTTATTCCCTGTATGTTTTCCTTCACTTTTAATGTGAAAATTGCAAATATATTTCTAAACCCTTCTGTACAACATTTTCCATTTATGGAAAACTCACACTATATAAAGTAATGAGAAGAGATATCTAAAATGCTTCTTCTGTTTTCTGCTCCGTTTCTCCAACTGGACCAATTTTTTCAGATAATTTTCCCTTTCTTTCCAGTTTTATCTGCATCCTGTATGTAATTCAGCAAACTAAAAGCATTTCTTTCTTTCTTTTGTTTTGTTTTTCAGATTCATTCCGTGCTGCAGACTTTTCTGACTGATGAAACACTGCCAAAGCCCACTTGGACTTTTTTGCAACTCTTTGTAAGGGAATAAAAACCCTCATGCTGAGGTAAGGCAACCAATCTGTGTAGGCTCTGACTGAAACGAAGAGAATAGGTGTTATAAGCTTGAACTTGTCTTATAACCTCTCTGAGCTTTGTTCTTGTATGTAAAATGAGAATTTTATCATCTGTTCTTCTCCTGCCCAGAGGATTTTTGAGGTTCACAATTGTGAAATATACAAAGATGTGAAGTATATTTGCAGTTCCATGTTTATTTTACTTTGCAAATCTCCCTTTCCACCCAAGAAGCTTTCCTGATAACTATCCCATCAGACCCAAGATAACTTTAAATAACACTTTTTTTTTTCATACTATATCAATTAGGGTTAGACTTGGCTGGAAGAGACACAAAACCCTTAAGAGCAGAGACTTAAATGAGATAAAAGTATGTTTTTCTCTTTTAATTAAGAGTTGAGGTAAGCAGTCCAAAGCTGCTATGTTGTTCCAGACTTTGTCATCCATAGGCCTGGTCCTTATGATTGCAGACGGAGCTTCAGTGTCTTAGTCACATTCCAAGCAATAAAATGCAAAGAAGGTAAAATTATTTCCTCATAAAGAAAGTTCCCATTAGTTGCCATACAACTGCTCTGGTTAATCCTATGGGTCAGTGCACATGGCCACGTGTGGCCACAAAGAAGACTGGAAGATTCAGTTCTTATTCTTGTGGCCGTGTGCCCTGCTAAAATTTGTGTCTTATGAAAGAAGAGAAAAATTAGCAGTATTTTCCACACAAACATTAATTTTAATATATCCTACATTAAAAAAAAAAAGAATGTTGCTAGGGAGATAGATTGTGAACTACATGTGGGTGGAGACTATGTAAAATAAAAATTTTTGTGTTGCCAGCTCTTAGCTTAATGGCAGCACCAAATCAATGAATAAATGTTCACTGAAAATATACATGGAGAGCTGCTATTTTTGCTAAATGTGAAATATGACTAAAAATAAGACTGATTTATAAAAAAAATTTAAAACAAATGTGCCTAACCATTCCGTTATTCATTCAATAATCATTGAATATCTTATGTGCTGGTTAATTATAGTGTTATTTTTCTTTTTAAAAATTTTTTTATTGCTATATAGGCCAGTCAGGGTGGCTCATGCCTGTAATCTCAGCATTTTGGGAGGACGAAGAGAGAGGATTGCTTGAAGCCAGGTGTTTGACACCAGCTTGGGCAATATAAAGAGACCATGTCTCTACAAAAAATAAAAATAAATAAATTAACTGGGTCTGATGGTGTGTGCCTGTGGTCCCAGCTATTCAGAAGGCTGAGGTGCGAGGATCACTTGAGCTCTGAGTTCAAGATTATGGTAAGCTATAGTCATGGCATTGTACTCCAGACTGGGTAACAGAACATGACTCTGTCTCTTACAAAAGAAATTAGTAATGTATAATAGGTGTACATATATTTGGGGAACATGTAATATTTTGATACCTGTATACAATGTGTAATGATCAACTCAGGGTAATTGAAATATCTACAAACTCAAATATTTATTTTTTTCTTTATGTTGAGAACACTAAATATCTTCTAGCTATTTTGAAATATATTAATGTTATTGTCAACTATAGTTTTCCTGTAGTACTATTGAATAGTAGAACTTACTTCTTCTATATAGTAATATATTTTTGTGCCCCTTAACCAACTTCCCTCTTCCCTTCCCAGCCTCTGGTAACCACCATTCTACTCTCTACCTCTGCAAGATCCACTTTTTTAGCCCCCACAAGTGAATGAGAACATGCAATATTTGTCTTTCTGTGCCTGAAATATTTTACTTAATATAACAACCTCCATTTCTATCCATGTTGTAGGAAATGACAGTTGTGGCTGAACAATATCTCACTGTGTATCTGTACCACATTATCTTTTCTATTCATCCATTGATGGACACTTAGGTTGATTTCATATCTTCTTGGCTATGGTGAATACTGCTGCAAAAAACATGAAAATGTAGATATCTCTTTTATATACTGGTTTTATTTCTTTTGGATATATAACCAGCAGTGAGATTGCTGGATCATATGGCAATTCTATTTCTAGGTTTTTGAGGAACCACCATACTATTTTTCATAATGGCTATACTAACTTACATTTCCATCAACAGTGTAAGAGTGTTCCCCTTTCTCCACATCCTCGGTGGCATTTGTTATTTTTTGTCTTTTTTATAATAGCCATTCTGTGGTGAGATGATATCTCCTTGTGGTTTTGATTTGCATTTCCTGATGATTAGCGATGTTGAACATTTTTTCATATACCTGTTGGCCATTTGTATGTATTATTTTGAGAAATGTCTATTCAGATCTTTTGCCCAGTTTTCAATCAGATTATTTGGTTTTTTTGCTACTGAGTTGTTCGAGTTTCTTATATATCTTAGTTATTAATCCCATGCCAGATGGATAGTTTGCAAATATTTTCTCCCATTCTGTAGGTTGTTTCTTCATTTTGTTGACTGTTTCCTTTGCTGTGCAGAAGTTTTTCAGGCTGATGCAATCTCATTTGTCTTTCTTACTTTTGTTGCCTGTGCTTTTGAAGTCTTACCCAAAAACATGTTTGCCCAGACCAATGTCCTGTAGCATTTCCTGAATGTTTTCTTCTAGTAATTTTATAATTTCAGGTCTTATATTTAAGTATTTGATCCATTTTGAGTTGATTTTTGTATATTGTGAAAGATGGGGTCTAGTTTCATTCTGTTGTTTATAGATATCCAGTTTTTCCAGAACCATTTTTTAAAGAGACTGTCCTCTCCCCAAAGTATGCTCATGGTGCCTTTGTTGAAAATGAGTTGGCTGTAAGTGTATGGTTTTATTTCTGGGTTCTCTATTCTGTTCCATTGACCTATGTGTCTATTTTTATACCAGTACTATGGATTTGCAGTGTAGTTTAAAATCAGGTAGCACAGTGCCTCCAGCTTTGTTCTTTTTGCTCAGGATTGCTTTGGCTATTTTGGGTCTTTTGTGAGTCCATCAGAATTGTAGAATTGTTTTTTTCTGTTTATGTGAAGAATGTCATTGTTATTTTGATAGGGATTGAATCTGTAGACTACTTTGGGTAGTATGGATATTTTAACAGTATTAATTCTTCCAATCCATGAGCATGAAATATCTTTCCATTTTTTGTGTTTCTTTCACCAATGTTTTATAGTTTTCCTTATAGAGCTCTTTCACTTCTTTGGTTAAATTTATTCCTAGGTATTTTATATATATACACACATATATGTATATATTTGTAGCTATTATAAATGGGATTGCTTTCTTGACTTTTTTTTTCAGATTGATTGCTGTTAGTGTATACAAACCCTTCTGGTTTTTTTATGTCAATTTTGTATTCTGCTACTTTACTGAATTTGTTTATCAATTCTAAGTGTTTTTTTAAGTACAATCTTTAGGTTTTTTATAAATAAGGTTATGTTGTCTGCAAACAAGGATAATTTTCCATCTTCCTTTTCAATTTGGATGCCCTTTATTTCTTTCTCCTGCCTAATTGCTCTGCCTAGGATTTTCAGAAGTGTGTTGAATAGAAGTGGTAAAAGTGGGCATCCTTGTCTTGTTCCACATATTTCAGTTTTTCTCCACTTTAGTATAATATTAGCTGTAGGATTGTCATATATGGCCTTTATCATATTGAAGTATATTCCTTTTATACCCAGTTTGTTGAGAGTTTTTATCATGAAGGGATGTTAAATTTTATCAAATGCGAAAGTTGTTTTTCTTATAGTGGCCACTATAATGTAACCATTTCTTAAAGTGTGTTTTGGATTCTTCTTGGGAAATGAGTTTCAGGCTTAAGTTTCAAAACACATAAGGAAATAATTCTCTTCACTGCGAATTTTTCTCTCTAAGCCTGCTTTTTTCATATTTTGCTCTGACAACTTTTTAAGTCTTCCTAAAAGTCAAATCTGCCCCCACAGGATAGAGATTTGGTATCCTTGGAGGATTTTTAAGTAAGGGCTATGATGTTCCCATACATCTAAGACAGGGAACCTTCATGTGCCAGATCAAATTAATTAAATGTTTCATTTAATATGCACCATAGTTGGAGAATTTATAATGCCTTCTATGCAAACTCATTCATTGGTAAAGAACAGCATTGCTATTTTGAGTGTTTTAGAAATGTCACAATATTGGACTCTTCTCAGAAGAATATCTGAAGAGTTCTTGGAAGGGGAAGGGCAGTGACTATAGCAGCAGCTGCCACCGCAGTCAAGCAGTTAGCTTGCTTGGCTTTGGATTCTTAGATATCAAAAGCGTATGAGTTCTCCAATGCTAAATGCAATGACAAAATTGCAAAAGTTGCTTTTATTGCTCTTCAAATGTGAGCAAACAGTACTGTGATTCAGTTTATTATAATAGAATTTTAAAGGGAACCAAATTAAGAATTAAATGCATTTATTGGCATAGTTCTGTCAAAGAAAGAAATATGGTGCCAGGGGAATTTCCCTTTCAGGGATTTGGAGTTTCTAATGCGTGAACTTGGCCTGTGTCTAAAAGATAGCATTCACCTCCTCTCCTGGTTCCTATGCCAAATACGACTGTGGTGTGTAGAAATTTAGTGTAGCAGCCATTGAAAGAACCATTTCCTGAGGTGATGCTGCCTTTTACTCAAGAAATAAGTAGGTTCCCTTTGAATTGACTTGTGTTTGTTTGGAAAAGAAGCTTAAATATCTCCTCTTCTCATAGGAAGAGCACCATTTCAAAGAGCCATTTTCTTTTCTAACAAAGAAATTCATGCTGGAGACAAATCAGCAATTTCACAGCTGGTTTGTGAAATCCTGAAATGATGTATACAAATCAAAGCAGGAGAGATTCATTTGGAATAAAAGGAATATTTGAATTGCATCCCAATTTCCAATAGGATATTGTTTCACAGTCCTATGATATTATAAACATGCCATGTCTGTTATATATGACAATCATATCTCATCTGTGACTCATGAACTTTATAAGAAAGTGACAGTTTGAAAACATAGAATTGCAGGATTGGATGGAACTGTGTCTTCTAATCCATCTCTTCTCCCTACTTTTCCCACTCTTAGTTGACCATGCTAACCTCCCTCTAAAACATTTCTCAACAGCTACTCGAAAACACCCACTGCTTCCTAAGGTAATCTACTATATTGTCAGCCAGTATTGGATTTTCTTATGTACATTGAAAAAATACCACTTTATTGGTTTTGATTCTGCCACCTGGAGTCACAACAGGGGACTTTTCATCTTTTTATCTTATACATCACAGGTTTTTTTTCCCCATACATAACAGTCCTTAAACATTTCCATATTGTAATCATTTCCTCTGGAATCCTGTTGACTCTTGTGCTAGGGTTGTAGCCATGGAGGTGGTGAGAAGTGATCATATTCTGGATATACAGCATCAGCAGTTTGAAAGAATAGTCTTTAGGAACTGGTCATGGAAGGGATATAGGCTGTGAGAGAAAGAGAAGTCAATGTTTTCGGCCTAAACACATTTTGCTAACATACGTTGAGCATCCACTATCTGTTCAATGTACTTTGTTAGGCATTAAAAAATAAATATACTTTTTTTTTTTTTTTTTTTGAGATAAATTCTCAATGTGTTGCCCGGGCTAGAGTGCCATGGCATCATCCTAGCTCACAGCAACCTCAAACTGCTGGGCTCAAACAATCCTTCTGTCTCAGCCTCCCGAGAAGCTGGGACTACAGGCATGTGCCACCATGCCCGGCTAATTTTTTCTATATATTTTTATTGTCTGATTAATTTCTTTCTATTTTTAGTAGAGACAGGGTGTCGCTCTTACTCAGGCTGGTTTTGAACTCCTGAGCTCAAACAATTCGCCCGCCTCAGCCTCCCAGAGTGATAGGATTACAGGCGTGAGCCACTGTGCCCGGCCAAAATAAATATACTTTTAAATAGTTGTTTGATGATACAGCTACGGGCTGTTCTGTAAGATTGTGAGAATGTTAGCCAGGCCTCTTTTATGGCTAGAAAGGGAGAGAACGCCCTTGCTTTCCACCCTCATGCTTTGACTTGAGAGAACATCAGGATTAGAGATTTCACACTGAGTTTTAATTCTAAAAATATATTTTCGAATATCTAGTATTTACATGAGTGTGACTTTATAGGACTGAGAATGAGAGTCTGATAAATTACCAGGAGCAACATTTTTGGTTCAGAGATGTTATATCCCAGTTACTGCAATGAAATTTTAAGCTCCATGGGAGCAGAATTTGATTCTTGTATTACAGTATCCGTTGCATAATAAGAACTCAGTAAATGTGGCTGAACTCTTGTTAAACTGTAGTCTCAGTCTCTGTAAGTGGATTTGTTATATGGATTAAATCCTAGTTAATGTGCTATATTTCTATCTCTGTCTATCTATCTATCTATCTATCTACCTATCTATCTATCTGAGAGAGGAAAATAAAGAACCACTCTTGGAAAGCTCAGTTCTTTATAACATATGCTGCAACTCCCTTACCTCCTTTCTCAGCTGCATGTATGCAAATAGCATTATATCTAAAGTTAAAATGTACAGGATATAGGAGAAGGGAACCTTTGCTATGTTTCACCCTTCAACTCTTGTCTCTGGAGTAATAGCCTGTGGTAGTTTCTTCACTTTTGTTTAAATGTGAGAAGAGGAAATTAGGTGGCCACTTACCTTGTGATAAACAGGTTTCTCCACTAACCCATAAGGTAGCAGGGATTTGCAGGGAATTCTTAGTGCCACCGTGACAGACTAACTAAATAAGAATCTGTCTAGAGGGTAGAATGATGGTTACCAGAGGCTGGGAAAGGTAGCAAGGAGAGGGAGATAAAGTGAGGATGGCGAATGGGTGCAAAAATATAGTTAGATAGAATGAACAATATTTGTTAGCACAACAAAGTGACTATAAGCAACAAGTTAGGGCATAATTTAAAATAATTAAAAGAGTGGAATTGAAATGTTCCTAACACAAAGAAATGTTAAATGCCTGAGATGATGGATACCCCAATTATACTGTTTTGAATCATTCACATTGTATGCCTGTATCAAAATATCACATCTACCCTATAAAGATATACAACTATTATGTATCCTTAATAATTAAAAATATAGATTTAAAAAATAGGCATCTATCTAAAGGTCTGATGCTCTGATGCATTAGTTGCCCGGCCAGTAAAAGAGCAGGGCTGCCTTGAAACATAAACCCAGACTGAATTCCAAATGTGGATATGTCCCCCAAACTAGCAAAATTTTCAAAGGTGCGCCCTTCAAAGGAGAGCAGAAATAAACTGTACATTAAAAGAATTAGCACTCAGAGGCCTTTGTTTAATCAATGTTTAGTTTGGTGGTGATTGCACAAATTCACTACATTAAATTTAATCAGGGGTGTTTCTGGCATGTGGGTGGCAAGCTTACTGATTAATTCGTTTATATTCTTGCAATAAGATATGTTCTCCTGGATGAAATTCCACAGTTTGGTGACTCCACAGTATGCATTTCAGCATCTCTAAATGACTGCTTTGTTAACAGTCCCAGAGCTTAAGTCATGCTGGGTGCTGGGTACTGATTAGCTTACTAGACTAAGAATGACAGACAGGAAACGACACCATTTTAGTTCATCTTTTGGGAGAACATCAGAAGAACAATTTAGGTGGCCATAAGTACTTTAGGATTTTATTGTCACCCTTTTGAGTTGCCTTAAGAAATCAATTAGGAGGGGTCGGGCAGATCATGATAAAATGAGGTCTTTCGCAGAATTACACCTTTCTTCAGTGGAGTTCTGAAATTGATTCAGTATAACTATGTCTGTGATGTAATAGATTGCATTAAAACTATCATTTTGGAGTAGAAAAGAGACCCTATCGATTATAGAGTCTACTCCCTTATTTTATAATATGATGTAAATGAGTCTCAGGAGCTTCTGACTTTTTTAGATGGAAAGATAGTTTGTAGTAGAGCTTTGAATTCAGGACTGCTAGTTTTCTTCACAGTGCTCTTTTTATAGTCAGTTTAAAGTGTGTGTGGGGTGGGGAGGGTTGTTCCTAGAAAACTAGAGATAGAAGGAAGTTAAGGAATATGTGCTATATATATGGGATCATCTTGTGTGAACATATCATTTGGCTTTAAGTGTGAGGTGGACAGGAACACCTGTTATGACCTATGGAACTCTATTTCCCTACATTTTCGGAGATACTTTGGAGAAAGGTCTGGAGAAGATTGCCTGAAATGTCTCTTAGTATGCTTCATGTCTGTGTGCTCACAGACATGATGACAAGGAGAAGGGAGAATATTGTTTGTTGTGGTCATTTTCTAGCAGGAACCGTGTGATTTACTTGAGGAAGACTGTTACAGGAAATGGATCTCAGAACTACCCACAAGAAATGTATTCCTCTGGAGGACCCTGTAGGGTGGAGCAGGGTCCACTATTCTGCTATTTTCTCACAGTCCAGCTGTCTCCTGAAGTGTGGTTATTTAGTATGCAAATCAGCAATCATTACCTACATGGTGGGGCCTTAGTTAGCTCACAGGTTTGTAGGCTACTGTTGGCACCTGTTCCCTCCTCAAGAAGTATCTCCAAGGTTGAACATCTGCTTTTCTTTCTATAAATCTGAATATTAATTGGACCATTTCTTATGAACTTAGGGACCTTTTTGCTTTTTGGTGACATGCGGCAGAAAGAATACAGATGGTTGAAAAAGGAAAGCAAGGTAGGGAACAATGGCTGGAGATATATGTATATATATAATGTTTCCCCTGCCATAGTTCCCGCCTTGTGGCCCTTTATTAATTTTATAAAGTGCTGTTTCAAGTGCTTCTGGGTGTTGTCCACTGATACTCTACAGCTGAATCACCTGGTGGGACCCCCACCTGCAGAATGAAGTTTATTGATTTCTAAGAATTAATGAGGCAATTATCTCTGACTTGAGAACCCTGCCTTATATCTACATCTGAGATTTATTCATCAAAAAACACTTTTTTGTGATCTAGAATCATCTCATTTCATTACTTTCTATATCAGAAATTCAAATATTAAGGAACCAAGACAATATAAAATAAATACTAAAAAATGTTATTAAAATTATGTTTTTTGAAGATTCTTTGGAAATATGGGAACATGTTCACAAGATGTTAAATAGAAAAAACAGGTTAACAGGTTGCAAAACAGTATTTCAGTATGATTCTACATTTGTAATCATCACAGAATTTTATAATCATGAAAAATATTATTAAAATATTATAATCCTATGATAAATTTTAATGAGTACTTTCTTGATTTGCTTTAACATTCTTTAAAATTAAAATTGCTTTACAGATTTTTTTCTGATTATAAAAGTAATAAGTCTCATTATAGATATTATAAGCAAAATAGAAAAATATATTAATATAAAGATTATTAAAATAATCCACATCTCACCTTTCCTTAAATGGCCTTACTGAGCTTTTTTTAAAAAAAAATCTTTCCTTCGGATATTTATTTATGAATTTCCGAATGCACCATTTCTCTCATTTTACTAAATGGAGCTTATATTATCTACCTTTTCCCACTGAACAATATGTCATGGACACCTTTCCATTGCCAAAGTACCTCAATCATCCTAGTGATCCAGTCCATTGAATAGATATATGAAAATCTCTTACTGATGAACATTTATAGATTGTTTGCCTTTTATTATTTTTACATTAAAACTACACTATGATAAACCTCCTGTGCATACCAGTTTATCCTACCAAAATAAATGTATGAAAATACTTCCAGTCAAATTTTAAAATAAAAATCTCATGATTGTTCTAATTTACTCTTCTTTGATGATTGAGGTTGAGTATTTTTCATAGGAATATTTGGGCCCCTCAACTTAACAATTGCATCCATAAGTATTCACTGTAAGATTATTGAGATTAATGTGATTAAACGATTAGTCATTTATTGGAAGGAGTATTGTAAGGGTATCAGAAACACTTAGAGAGGCCCCCTGCCTTTTTTTTTTTTTGTAAAACCATACTCCTGCCCTGGGGATGAGGTGGTCATTGCACTCTCAGATATTGCCTTTGTAATATTGCATGGTCAAATGAAAGGACACCATCGGGATTACATCCCCATCAGCTATAGAGGAAGGGACTGAGATTATGTCCCCCAGGGGACCGATGGAGCTCTATCAAAGTGCCCTGTCATGTCCTTTTATATCTCCTCAGGGTTAAACTGTGTGTTCCTAAAACAAGATATCCCTGCATCTTTGAGGATGGGCAGGGGAATTATTTTTTAAAATATCAATATAGGATGTAAAGTTCTCTCTTAGATGACCTAAACTGGAAGGAAAACTGAAGTAAACCTAGAAACTTTCTTTGTGATCAGATTTTTCTGCCATATTCAAATATAGAAGTCAGACAGTGATTAGATATTGAGATGCCACCCAAAAGTTGAAATTTTAGTACAAATCATTTTTTTTTTTTTTTTTTTGAGACAGAGTCTCACACTGTAGCCCAGGCTAGAGTGAGTGCCGTGGTGTTAGCCTAGCTCACAGCAACCTCAAACTCCTGGGCTCGAGCGATGCTACTGCCTCAGTCTCCCAAGTAGCTGGGACTACAGGCATGTGTCACCATGTCCGGCTAATTTTTTATATATATATATTTTTAGTTGTCCAGATCATTTCTTTCTATTTTTTTTTTTTTTAGTAGAGACAGAATCTTGCTTGCTCAGGCTGGTCTTGAACTCCTGAGCTCAAACAATCCCCCCGCCTTGCCCTCCCACAGTGCTAAGATTGCAGGCGTGAGCCACCTCACTCGGCCATACAAATCATTTTTAAAAATACAATAAATGACAATAGACCATGACACCTTTAAATTGTTTATGGGGTTATTCAATGTTCATTTAAAAATAGATTGTTTTTCTGTTGTGCTGAGTTTTCATTTTATAATTGACTTTAAGTATAATTTACTGAAGATTGTCATTATCCTCTTTTGGCCTATTCTACTTATCTACATCTTTTCCCAGTGAGTTGATAAAAGGCCCAGCTCAGCTTACTTTGCAATGTAAGCAAGGGATGTGTCAATAAGATGTGTCCCTTCGTGTTGATTTCCTCTTCCTGTGGATGTCTTATATATAGACATTTAACTTCACCTTTTGGTCTCATTTGTGGCAACTACCATGACTGGTGAGCAAGTTGAGAGTCTTTGGGATGATTGTTACATAGGTGAAAACAGGACTTTCTTGGTTGAAAGTCAGTTGCCTGAACTTCAGATTTGTTTTTCCTAGAAGTTTATTGACTGTGCCTGCCTGATAAAGTAAATCTTTGGTATAATGGTGTGAAGATCTGCTTCCCACTTGTCTATTTTCCTATTGATACAGTACCAATATATATCGAACCAAAAACAAAAACTTGGACTTATAGCATAACACAGCTGGTTTTAAATTGTGGCTCCGCCATTTGTTTTCCAGGTTAGTTACCAACTTTCTGAATGTCAGTTTTCCCCATGTGAAATAGGAATAACAATATCCATCTTGATGTGCTTTTTTTCAGATAAGGTATGTAAGAAGTACGAGCTTCTTTCTCCTTTCCTTCATTTAATAGAGGTTAGCATTATTTTCTTACTTTATGTAAACATGAAAGTAAGCATACCCTAGAGACTATGAAAGAGAAAACAATCCATTTTGGATCTTAGGGAAATAGATGCACACTTTCTATTCTTTCTTGAATCTTCAAAGGCCCATGCCATACCCACATCTCCATCCAAAAATCAAGATATCATTCTAGACATAATTTGTTCTTGAAATCTGTAATTGTTTCAGGATCTATGCTTGTTTACTTTTCTTTTTACCAAATCTAGAGAAGTAGTGTTACTTATTTTAATTTTTTTCTGAGTCTGCTTCTTACCTTTCTCCCTCATAGATAAATGCTGACAATGAATTATCTTATTTCTCTTTGATTAAAGCAGTCTCTAGTGAAATTCTCAGCACATTAAAAGGTCAAGTTTATGGGCCTTGAAAAAAGAAGACTGGATATATATCCCTAGGGAGGAAGGGAGGAGAAATTTGGGAGAGGGGGAGGGAAGCCATGTGACCTAAGGAGAGGGAATTCCATATGTGAAAACTACAAGTTTACTGTCAAGCTTCCTAATGGAAATATTAAATATTAGCAGTATCCATAGCCCATGTTCCTACAATATGGCTGGTTAATTGTTTTGGTTAGAACACAATGCTAGGAATTCAAGAATGAGGATTGTGCCCTATCCAAGTGCTAGTGCTTCATTTTAATAATGTATCACAGGGCACAGGGATGAGGAGTGGGAGGATTTGGGAGGTGTGAATGAATTAGTACAAATCCAAATATCTGACTTGATAAACAACTCATAGTGCACGTATATCTTATTTACTACATGGAGAGAATATGATGTAATCCCTAGGGAGACCAAGGTGAGAATACCAGATTTGCCTGAAAATTTCACATGTACATCATCAATGTTGCCTATTTATCAGAGTCACTATAATGTTTAGTGCTGTAAATGGTTAATTATGAACTTATCAACTGAATGCTTTCATATCAACTGAGCTGTATAGTTGTCACAGTGAGTACTCTTTACATGTAGACATTTGGATAAACTAGTGTCTAAATCATGTTTTATAAATTATAGGAACACAGCCCAATAGTACACCAAGAGTATGCCTTTTTTGTGCTGATTGAATCATGTCCATTAGACATTACTGTAAGTATCTTTTATCTGCACTGCAGAGTCATGTTATATACTAAAACTTAGTCATTTGAAAGTTTTCTATGATAGTGATCTAAACTTTCTGTTCTCTGACTGTTCCTTACTCTTCTCTCAGGGATCACTACTTATTCTGAATATTTTAGCAATTGTTAATTATATGTTGTGAATTTCACAAATATTTATTATTTCACATTTTTATGTTTTTGATAAAAAATTAAATCTTAATTTGAAACATTTGAAATATCAGATGAGTATAAAATCATCAATAATCCTAACAGTTGAAATTAATAATTTGAAAAATACTCTTTTATATATATGTACATAAACTTTTAAATGTCAAAAACATATATCTACATATATACATAAAAGTAAATATGTTGAGTTCATATCATAGCTTTTTAACATCATCTGCATTATTGTTTTGAATCTCTCTTTGATTTATTATCTTTTTAAAATTTGTCATGATGGATCAATTAAATGATAAGTATTTAGAAAGTAGGGCTCTTCTATTTTTATGATCCACATAGCATAATGCATTGCAAATGAAAGTTCTCAATTAATAGCTTTTGTTGTGAACTAACATGTTGGTCACTTTCTGAGTAATTTGCTCTTATGAAACCCTTTTGGTCTACAAATATGATAATATAGTATAGATTAATGCAGTTGTTTTTAAAGAATTCATGTGCCTCAGATATCAAACTATATCTTGAAAAAATATTACACAAATAAACTGGCAACAATATTGAAAAAATTGGAAGGTTTGGTAAAAATAGACCAAAAAAGCAAGAAAAGAGGAGGGAGCTGTGTGTTTTAGAAACCACACATTTTCACCAGAGGAAATTTAAGGAGCTACAAGGGTTCATAAAATCATGGCACCCTGAGTCACTTGAGAATATGATATATATCATTCGTTTCTCTTTTTCTGTTAGAGAAAGGTAGTGTAAATTTATTCTTGGCAGACTATCAGCCAGGTTAATAATAAGCTAAATGTGTGTTGAATGAGTTGACTTTTGGCTGGGCGCGGTGGCTCACGCCTGTAATCCTAACACTCTGGGAGGCTGAGGCGGGAGGATTGTTTGAGCTCAGGAGTTCGAAACCAGCCTGAGCAAGAGCAAGATCCCGTCTCTACTAAAAATAGAAAGAAATTAATTGGACAACTAAAAATACATAGAAAAAAAAAATTAGCTGGATATGGTGGCACATGCCTGTAGTCCCAGCTACTCGGGAGGATGAGGCAGAAGGATTGCTTGAGCCCAGGAGTTTGAGGTTGCTGTGAGCTAGGCTAACACCACGGCACTCTAGCCTGGGCAACACAGTGAGACTCTGTCTCAAAAAAGAAAAAAGAAAAAAAAAAGGAAGTGACTTTTAAAGTTAAAGCACATGGAAATTGTTGCTTAGTTCAAAAAACATTTTATGGAGATAAACAAAACTTCAAAACTTCCCACTCAATAGCTTATTGAAAAATACAGAAAGGAATGTAGTTTTTCTGCAGGCTCTGTCTGCCATAAAACACATTCCCTTCTATAATTGTTTTTATTGTTTTCTTTCTGGTCTCCCCCTCTTGCCTGTGTTCACAGCTGGGCATTATTGTACACCTTTCAGGGACTTTGTGTTGAATATCCCTATGTGGAACACGCATACTCATAATTACTCAGCTTCCCCTCCTGTCTCCATTGTTATATGGAGCTAATATTATATATGTTTTTGCTTTTCTCCTCCTCCTGGTTTGTCCTTTTCTCCCTTGGGAACTATAGATTCCCCTCCATTGTAGGTGAGATGCACCTACATGGCTCATTTGTGCTTATTTCCTTCTTGTCTGGAGACTCAGCAAGTTCGGCACCATGATATTTATTGAATTTATCTGTCAATTTCTTCTTCCTTGCATGGCTGACTAATTCAATGAAATCAGCACAACACTAGAAGCACACGGGATAATGGCTAAAATTTTTTTGAACAGAAAATTGCAAATCAAAAATAGAGGTTAGATTTGAGGATGACTCTCTTCAGAAGGTGGCAACTTTTTAAGTTTGTGCAGGACTTTCTAGATGAATGTGGCAGCAGACTATGACTTTCTAATGAGCTACCTCTCAGCTTTTCATTAGACATTTAAGAAGATACACAGAAAAACCTGAATTGGCAGTAGGGTTCTGAAATAAAAAGAAAGGAGTTTATAATAGGCAGGAACTTCCCTCCAAACAAACAAAGAAACATAAAGTATAATCAATAAAGAAATAAAAATCAAAATGGCCTCATTTTCTTCAAAACACAAAATACTAAAAATCGATAGTTTTCATGAATGAGTTAGTCTTTGGAATTGTCTAAGGACATGCACTGTTAGTCTACACATCCTACTGAACAAGAACACATCAGCTGGCCATTGATAAGGGAGGACAGTATACTGTCTTTTACCCTTTGTGAACTTGGAGCTACTTATTGTCAGAGTTAGGATCTCACTGGCCTCTCTCCACCAAGGTCAGTTCCTGTTGTTCAGCATGAACACAGAAACTACAAATCTATACACTACAAACGTAACAATTAGTTTTAGGTAAATGGCATAGAGAGGTACACATGCTTAGTGTTGAAAGAGAAATATTGTGCATGCCGTATACATGTGGAAGTTTCTATGCTATTCAAAGAAGAACTTTAAAACATTCTTACAGCATAGTAGTTAAGAGAAAGGATGTTAAATAGACATGATGGTTTTGAATTCCAAGACTGCCATGCCTAAGCATGGAAGAGTTTTCAAACTTCTTTGTACCTTAGTTTTCTCATTTGTAAAAATGGGCATAAAACACTTCATAGTAATCTTATTGTGAAGATTTAAAAGTAAGAACTAAGTCCAATGTCCAGTACATATAGTAAGTCCTAGATGGATGATTTCCACTATCATTTATCCTAAATAAATTCATTATTTATCCTTAGTGGCTATTATACCACTGCTGTTATTTAGTTAGGCATAGAAAGAAATGGCTCTCTGTTAGCTTTGAGGATTGAACTACCATACCGTGCCCATCAAGTTGAAATTCAAGTTTAGATCTGACAATTGAAGGTGTCAATCTAAAGTGATTATCATTTGTGTGAGCAAAATGTCTGGCCTAAATAGCTGGCTCACATGATTTATGTAGAAACAAACAGAAACAAACAAAACAAAACAAACAACTGAAATTAAAAAAACATCGAAATGAAATTATTGATTCAGGAAAGGATTAAGAGTTAATAAATTGAATGATGAGGAGCTGCATAATTGTGCAATGTCAAGGTAGAACTACTCATAACTTTCTAGTCAAAATAGAAGAACACATAATGGTGGAATCAAACTGTTTTCACTCTAATCTAGTAGTTGGTCAGGTGCTGTATGCCTCCAAAATAATAATATGATGCAAGATATAATATACAACATCCACAATGTAGTGTAGTCAAAAACGTTGTACTAAGATCAGATCATTAGGAAAAACCATGACAAAAGAGCAAGCTAGACATTATCACATGGACGCAATCAGACAGTGGCAAACAAGACGTTCTGCAGGACAGCAAGCCTGGCCCCTTCAACGAGTTAGTCTGGAAAAGGGACTACACAATATTAAAAGGGACTAAAGAAACAAAATTATGTGCAATGCTTGGTCCTGAATTAGATACTTACTGTGTCAAACTAGATGAAAAGGACATTTTTGACAGTAGTGCCTGTTTTTATAAACCAGGATATGCATTGTGAAAAATAAGCAAGACTTTTGTTAAAATAGTCTTAGATAAGAATTGCAATGTACATATTTTTATGACCTGTAAATGTTCTCCATCTTTGATCAGGTCTTCTTGAACATCAAGTAGAAGTATAAAACTGATCAATCAACATGCATTTCTAAGCATAGATACGAGGGTCCTCTTGACTAAAAGAATATTTCAGAGATGTTTATTATGATTGTTTGAAATGTAGTTATTATAAAACAAGAATAAAAACATTAATTATCACCCCACCCCCTTTTTTATTTCTAATTTTGTTTGTTTCTACCTTTCGAACCCAACTTGCAAAATCTTAATTTAGCTTTGAGGATACAAATGAAGAGTAATGCTCCTTGCCCCAGATCCCACAGCTAGTGGAAGTTGAAATTGAAATGCAGCCAGCCTAATTTCAGAAACCATGCTCTTAGCCAGTATACTATAGGGTCTTCTACTATTGTCTTCCTATAAAATACATGGTCACAACCCGAGAGAACACAGCAAAATACCAAAATAAGAAAGGAGAATCCAGACTTTACAATTTTTCATGGAGAAACCCAACCTGTATTGCCTGCTTTCTTTGTCAGCTTTGAGAACTTCTGTATGAAGTTTTGTACTTAGAGCCCCAACTCCTGAAAAATTGTTCCAAATGCCTTAACACCAGTTAATTTAAGTTCCTGACAGAAGTTGGAAACATTAGGAGAATGACATACATAGTTTTTGTTCGGATCACCTGGGGAAGGCACGTCACACTGGCATCAACCTCCAGCAGAGTCTCGGAGTGACAGAAGCAGCCGTTCAGAGGAGGCACCTACTTGCTCTGTTAGTGAAAAGTTGAAATTTGGATGGCATTTTCTACACGCTTGACAGTTTGTGACATGCTGATGGGATGAAACAGACTGCATACTAAAAGTTGGCTGTGACCTAACAAGCAAAGTTACACAAGTCATTCCTGGTCACAGAAGAGATCTCATAGCCTCGCTTCTAAAAGCTCTGATAATCACTAGCTTTTTGTGATTACTAGATACACCTTTTCCATTTTTGAAACCTTCTACTCCATTAACATGGAAAGCATCGTTGAACCCAGGATCTGAAGTCAGGAATCACTGTAGTCTTGATCAAATTTCTTTAATTCTTTGAGCCTCAGTCTACTCATCAATGAAGACGGGATGGTGACGGTAATATCCGTGTAGTGTAGCTGTGAGCATAAATAACATGCCCTGCACGGTGCTGTCCAATAACTCCTTACCGCAGCTGCTATGCTTGTTAGTCCCCCTGGCCCATCTATTTTAAGCCTAAAGCATCTTCAGGAGCTAAGCACTGTAATGCCCTGAAAGTGTTTTTGTAATCTCTTCTCTTCTTTCTACTGTGTGTTGTGGTCTTACACCGCTTCTGGCCACTGTCGGGTTATTCCTAAAGGAATACGGAAATTTCAGAGGCTTCTGAAGCTCTCTGCTATGCCTGGCAGTATCACTATGTACTAACTGATGTGTTTTTACTTTTCCCAATTCTTGAATAGCTTAAATAGTACTATTTCACATATCTACTTAGAAAAATATTTGGCTAACAGCTTTTGGTATTGTTAGGTGCTTTGCATTTTCTTTTTACCTTTTTGTTTGTTTATTTTAGTATTAACTATGTAAGTTACTTCGTTTGTGAAATTGCATTATTTCTCTGCTTAGCTAGCATCATCTTGCTATATGGAGACAAAGAGCAGTGAACTTTGAGTAGTGTACTAGCAGTTTGGTATTCTTGACTAACTCGTTTTGGCCAACTACTCTACTAACTCAAAAAACAGAGATTTTCATGTGCTTTGAATTTTAATAAGCCATAAGCTTCCAACATTCCACGTTTCCTCCAATAGCCATTCTTTTTTTCCCCTTTATTTTTATATATGCTCCTGCTCCATTTCTACAATTTGCAAAATCTGCAATTTTCTTATTTTCCTACATATTCTAGTTTATTAATATGCTGCAGCTGATAAATTTCTACTTTATTAACTGGAAGGTCATTGATATAAAATTTTATTTTATAGTTTATTTTCTTATGAATGGCTGTTTTATGCAGTTTTCAGGTGATTGGCCTGAATTTTATGAGGCCAGTTAAATACAGCAAACATTTATGAAATTACTGAAAATGTATATAAATGGTGACAAACATTTAGTGATTTGTTTATTGTTGGTTGGCTGTGGCTCCGTTTTTCTCTAAAGCATTTTTCTTAAGATAAGGACAATTTTATATAAAATGACCGTTACAGTACACAGTGTGTATTTTTCCTGTTCTCTGGCAATGAGAGCAAGAACACAGTATTGCAATCTCTGTCAGCCAATCTGTGCCCCAACGTGCTCTTTTTAGTTGTATTCCACAGGATGTGCTGTTCACAAGTTTATAGTGTCTTTCTACCTATAGTGTCTTTTTTCCTGTTTTGATGAATAGTTGGGACCATAATGGCTTACCAAAGATGTATAAGTGATGCAAGGAAACAAAGCAAGATTATCACACTGGCTATTAAAATGTAGCTTTTAGGATATCTTGAGTTGCCTTCAGGAAGACGTTATAGTGAACAGAAATAAAAACACGTTTACACAAAAATATGTATACAAATGTTCATAGCAGTATTATTTGTAATAGCCAAAAAGTAGAAACAACTCAAATGTCCATGTCTTTCAGCTGATGAATGGATAAACAAAATGTGGCGTATCCACACATGGAATGTTATTCAGCCATAAAAAAGGAATGAAGTTCTGATACACATTACAACTTGGGTTAACCTTGAAAATATCATGATAAGTGAAAGCAGCCAGACACAAAAGGCCACATGTTATATGCTTTCATGTGTATGAAATGTCCAGAATAGGTAACTCCTTATAAACAGAAAGTAGATTAGGGGTTGCCACAGGTTGGGGGCAGAGGCAAATGGAGGATTATTACTAAATGGGTATCGGGTTTCTTTTGAAAGTGAAAAAAATGTTCTGAAATGGGGACGGTGGTTGCACAACCTTGTGAATATACTAAAAACTATTGAATTATACACTTTAAAATGCTTATATGGCAAATTTTATATTATGTGAATTTTATCTCAGTAAAAAAAAATTTAAAAGAAGAAATTGCAGTAAACAGAGAGTACAAAGATCAGAAGCCAAAAGAAATTAGTGGAAATTCTTCGACATTAGGAAGAACATCATGCATCTCAATTTCAGAAGAATTAACAATAAGTGACACTCATTATATAAATATTAATATTATAAAATGCATTTGAATAAGAAACATGTGTTACAATCCTTTATAATGATAATTTAGTAGGTATTCCAATTTCCACAAATGGACTCCTTCTCTTCCAAAATATAAGCAGGTACATTGGAAGTTGACATGCAAAGATGGAGTAATGTTTTCACAAATCTGTCACTGAAACAGGCTCACAAAGTAGTAAGTGCCATGTCATGGGGGCTGGAGTACAGAAAAGAGGGTAATCGATACTACATAGCTGAATTGGTAGTAAAGAGGGATTTTATAAGAGAGATTCCAGTTAAACTTGTTTTGTAAGAATTCGTAAGAGATCTCCATGGTATAGACAAAGAGGGAACATTGTGAGTAGTAAGAACTTTCATCTTACCTTACTTGCTTTTTTCTCTCCAGGAAGGGTTAGTCAATCCTGAATTGAGCACAACTACCCATTCCCAAAATAAAATTCAGACAGCTCACAATCCTAATTTTTTTGGTGTAATGTGTAAGAGTTTTGTTTTTCTCCAACTTCTGCATTTCTGTTCAAGGGATGCCATTAGAACCTTTTTTTTTTTAATCTAAAAAAACTATGGAAGCATATTTCTCTTTATGAATTTTTCATATGCTCATCTGATGCTTGTGCGCTCTCTGCCCCTTTGCCTGGCCCAAAATCTGCTTCTTACTTATCTAGTTCATCTCTTGCTATTTGCCAATGCAAATGTGAGACTAAAAACAGCTAGAGTAATAAGGGCATGTTAGCACAGTAAAAAAGGAAAGGAAAGAGAGACAAATAGAGTAAGTACCCAAAGAGGGAAAGAAAGCAGGGGACACAGATGGCTATACAAGGTTCGGGCAGAAGGAGAAAAAGGAAATGAGGAAGCAGTGGGAAGAAATTAGAATGAAGCCTATAGCCTGGAAGTAGTGAAGGAAGCAACTTTAGGAATGAAGCAAAAGTTAACAACAAGATATAAAGTTTTTTTTTTTAAAATTGTGTTCCAAGAATGCAGAACCAGGTAAATTATTTGCAAATATGTTGTGCTTTAGGCCAATCTATAATATACATATCAAGACTTAGCTTGTCGTGGTGTCCAAGGTGGCTTTACACTTTTTGGGTATCCTGCATTAATTATCCCATTAATCCTTGTAACTGGAAGACAGTTTTGTTTTTAAGTCAGTTGCCATTTTTCATGAATCTTATTTATACCAAACTTCTCATGATTGCTTAAAAGGAAGCAAATTATCATATAAAGTATAATTTCAAGGAATTTATAATGGAGCATCGAGGTAAGGGTCTATGATATAATCATACTTCACAACTTCCTGTTGTGAAGGAATTTAATTTACTTAGTTGTTGAAATCAAACCCCTGAAATAGAACTATTAAAATGGGTCAGCCTCATCTTTGAGGATGTTCATTTTTAAAAGTAACATAAATCATTTCCAACAGTGGAGGAAAAGTTAAGTAACTTATGATATGAATAGACTAAGAGCCATAAAAGATAATATTGAAGAAACACATTTAAAATATGTAAAATATTTCTGATAAATACATATTATAGATTATTGATGTTAGAATGATTCAAATTATACCACAAAGAGTCAACCTGGAAAATATATTAATGTGTCATTGATTGTTATCTTAGGGCACTAAGTGAAAGGATAGTTTTTATTTTATTTTCTTATATATATTTTACTTGCTGGATTAACTAATATGATATGCTCTCATTAGGAACAAGAAGAGGAATAAATAACACAAATTAAAAAATGAAAAGTGCTCAGTTTCTGTAAAAATTATTTTCTTGCAACAAAGACACAATATGAAATTAAAAAGTTGTGATAACTATCAGCAAACCAGTAGACATTGAAGTTTGTAATTGTTACAGTAAGACCTAAGATAAAATGCTGCAAGATGAGTAAGGAATACATACTTAAAAGCATAGAACCATCATTTCATCCAGCAATCCCATTACTGGGCATCTATCCAAAGGGAAAAAAGACATTCTATAATATAGACATCTGCACTGGAATGTTTATAGCAGCACAATTCACAATTGCGAAGATATGGAAACAGCCCAAGTGCCCATCAATACATGAGTGGATTAATAAAATGTGATATATTTATACCATGGAGTACTACTCAGCCACAAAAAACAATGGCGAACTAGTACCCTTTGTATTAACCTGGATGGAGCTGGAGCCCATTCTTCTAAGTGAAGTATCACAAGAATGGAAAAATCAGCACCACATGGACTCACCATTAAATTGGTACTAATTGAACAACACTTACATGCACATATGGTAGTAACATTTATCAGGTGTCAAGCAGTGAGAGAGGGGTGGAGGGGATGGATATATTCATGCATAATGAGTGTGGTGCACACTGTCTGGGGGATGGGCATGCCTGTAGTTCTGACTTGGGTGGGGCAAAGGCAATATATGTAACCTAAACATTTGTACCCCTGTTACATTCTGAAATAAAAAAATGAAAATAAAAAAATAAAATTTCATTTAAAAAAAAACTTATTTGGCTGGGCATGATGCCTCATGCCTATAATCCCAGCTCTTTGGGAGGCTGAGGCAGGAGGAACCTTGAGCCTAGGAGTTCAAGGTTGCAGTGAACTGTGTTTGTGCCACTGCACTCCAGTGTGAGCAACAGAGGGAGACCCCGACTCTAAAAAAAAAAAAAAAAAAAAAAAGTCATTTAAAGATTTCTTAATCTGCAAAAAATTTTAATAGGACTTAATTCGGTGAATTTGGTGAAAGGGCTGGTTAACCAAAATAGTTTATATGGTTCAATTACTGTAGATAATTTGTTTAATTACATTGCAATTGCAAATTATTCTGTTACACCATAATTTCATTAATGACTCATATTAAAATTCTTGTAGAAAGGAAACATTTAAGGTTACATTGGGGTGCCTCACAGTTTTCTTTCTTCCCCTTCCTTCCCCTGTACATTTCTTCTTATATTCTAAGTATACTGCTATGATAAAAAAAAAGATTTGTAACAAAAGAGGGATAACAAAATGAAACCCTCTTCATATTAAAAAAAATAATAATTGCTTCTCCTACCCCTTATTATACATACAGTGTGTAGTCCCTTTAGAAAACTAGCAAAATCTAGGTAAATAGACAAGGCAATTAGTCCTCTGTAAGTCTGACACCAAGGAGGTTATCACCAATGCCATTTTGTGATTTACCTAGATTTGTTTTCCTATGCTTAAATTGGCACATAAACAAATGATTATGTATTTTTCAAACTGTTTTATGGCCTGTATTTCACACTTAGATTTATAATATGAACATCTTCCATGTCAGGAAATATTAATATTATTCACCATTATTTTAATGGCCAAATATTGTTCCATTTATGAATATACATAGTTTAAGTAATCTTCTATCTCTTTAGGATAAATTCCTGTATATTTTGATGCTTTTAATGCATTAATAAATTTTGCCTAAGAAAGTTGTATCAAGGTGTGCATCTGTCATCCTGAATTAGGTACATCCTTGCTGACTTGGGGTGGAATTTTTATTCTATTTACCATTTATATAAGCAAAAAAAGTATCATATTTTCTTGAATTTCATTAGTAGATTAGGCTTTTAAATATTTAACTGTAGTATATGTACACACATATAGATATACATATATGTAAGCACGCACACATATACGTATATCTATATGTATATAGATCTCCCTCATCTCTCCCTGTATATGCGTACACATACATACATATATTAAGCTTTAAAAACAGTATGAACTTAAATTTTGAGGTTGTGATTGGTCTGTACAACAACATTTTATTGATTAAAAAAAACAATTTTCATCAAGTGTGTAGTAACTAAATCAAAATATCATGAAACCTAAAAGGAAAATACCACAACCTCAAGCATAAAGGGTTCAATTAGTTTAAAAATGCATTGTTATTAAACAAGACTTGTCAAGTTATTTTTTTTAAAAGGATAACAGACAAAAATTATAATTTCTAAATATTAATAGGACAACTATCCTAAAATATGTTAAGTGGTGTTTCGGTCAGATAAGTCTTAGAGTGAAAATATTCCATTAATGCGTGTATGAGCTACATTATAGCTGACTTGATAAGAAAGTCATTTACATTTATAACAGTGCATTTTCTTCATAGAACATAGCAGAAGCTTAAAATCCTGGAATTATCCAAGGCTATAATTGAACATATGTTTGGTTTACTCTGGGCAGCATATTTGAAAGGGACGTAAATGAACTGGAGAGTACTAAAAATATGGGAACAAAATTAATCCCATTGTCACATGACAAATGTTTAAAGAAACCAGGGATGGTTTGGTGTCTGTATGAGTTAAGATTCAGAAATGACATTGTCATATACAGCAAACACTAGATGAACTATCAATGCAGATGTAATGTTTTGATTATACTCTTGAGATGGAACAAGGATTTGTAGGTAGTTATAAAGGGCCTAAACTGTCATATGGAGGAGATGTTCATAGTTGGACCAAATATTTCCCTAAAGAAGTTTATGACACATTCTCTCAATGGAACTCTTTTTTCTTTTTGAGACAGGGTATCACTCCGTTGCCTGGGCTAGAGTGTAGTGGCATCATCACAGCTCACTGTCACTTCAAACTCTTGGGCTCAAGCGACCCTCCTGCCTCCGCCTCCTGAGTATGTGAGACTACAAGCACGTGCCACCATGCCCGGTTAATTTTTTCATTTTTTGTAGAGACTGGGGTCTCACCTTGTTGCTCAGGCTACTCTTGAACTCCTGGCCTCAAGAGATCCTCCTATCTCAGCCTCCCAAAATGCTAAGATTATAGGCATTAACTATCACTGGAACTCTTTATTCAGAAACTGGACATTTACTTAGCATGGTTTGTTGTAAAGATGATTTTGTCATTTGATGGTAGTGGAGCTAAATAATATTTAAGGCCATTCTGAGCCCTGAGATTAAATATGAGTCCATAAACTTGACCGACTTGAGGACTGCGCCATTCTATACATTGTAGCTCTAGCATATGATGCATGAAAAAGATGCTGCTGTCGCACAGCACATTTTTAAATTGAAAATTTGCAGTCGTTTGTCTATGAAGGTAACTGTATTGACTTAGTGAACTAAGTAAGCTATCTACACCAGTCTACTGATGCTTAGATTATGTTACAAGAGTAAAAAGCTAATAAAAATTTTCTAATTTTAAAATTGGTAAATTGAGAATTAAGATCTCAGTTTGATTTTGATTTTCTTAATTTTATAAAGAACAATGAGAGCCAGAAAGATACCAGACACTGATGTCATTGACAGAAACAGAGATATTTCATAATGCAGTGAGAAAATTCACAGTAGAATTAGAAAATAAATTAGAGTCAATGTTAGTAGAAATAAAATGGACTGGATTTGAAAGAAAAATAAGGAAGGGAATTGTCTTAGTTCATTTTGTGTCATTATAATATAAAAGAGTACCTGAGACTGGGTAATTTATAAGAAAAGAGGTTCGTATAGCTTTCAGCTAAGCAAGCTGTATAAGAAGCATGTTGTCAGCATCTATTTGGCTTCTGGTGAGGGCCACAAACTGCTTCCACTCATGATGGAAGGCAAAAAGCAGCCAGCATGTGCAGAGATCACATGGTGAGAGAGGAAGCAAGAGAGAGGGAGGGTATGTGCCAGGCTCTTTTTAACAACCAGTTCTTGTGGGAACTAGCAGAGGGAGACCTCACTCACTACTGTGAGAATGACACCCAGCCATTCATGAGGGATCCACTCCCATGACCCAAACATCTCCCACTACGCCCCGCATCCAACATTGGGGATCAGATTTCCACGTGAGTTTTGGAAAGGACAAATATCCAAACTGTAGCAAGAGGAAATTGCTATAAAGGCAGATTAAAGAAATTGAGAAAGATTGCTATATGCTGATATTTTTAAACAGTGTCTATTTAGAAAGGAATAGATCAAGCCACACTAAGTAGAAAACAGAACATATATTGCAAATGTATGTTATCAAATAAGGAGAAGGATAGTAAGAGAAATACAAATCTGAAAACCGGAATGAAAGAAAACAAATCAAGTTTTGTTTTGTTTTGTTGGTAGAAGGGAGCTGGAAAATGTTAGATAAATATATAAACAAGAGAAAGTAGGTACATTTATCTTCAGTTTTCATTTAGTAATACAGGAAAGGTGATGGAAGAACAAGAAATTCTAAGAAATGGAGTTAAATTAAGACAGTTTATTCAAGTATTAAAGATAGGAAGTGAAATTCAGGGTACACAAAACCATCTTAGGGCTAGAAAGGTTTTAAAATATTTTAATCTATTCCCCTGCCCTGCAAATGGATCTTGGCACCATATTTCTGAGAAGTGCTTGCTCAGTATAGACTCAAAAGGGCATCTCTCCTAAGGTAATGCATTTCCAGTTTTAAACAGCTTTCATTTATAAATTTGCATAATAAAATATTTATAAAGTATTTACATTATATATGATATGAAAATTATATTTGTATTTTAGAGATGCAAAAATAACTTTTGATCAGTTCTTTCCAACCTCAAACTCCTCTTAGATAACACTTATACACATGGGTAGGGGATGGGCCAATGCCATCCTTTTTTTTTTTTTTCCAATGTGTTACAATCTTTCTTCTAATCATAAACATAAGTAGATCTGAGAGGTAAAACTGGCACAAGAGAGCCCAGGGTAGTAATAGAGGTGGCCGTTAGTGCCCATTTTTTCAGACATGGTCTCTCAAGACAAGTTAGACTAGTATTGGAGGAAGCAGATGGAGAGAAAAAAGTGATAAGGATAAAAGCCCAACAATGGGACTAGAACTCCCGCAGGGGCCTGTGTGCCCTGACGTAACTATTCAGTTAAGGGTTCTCTCTGTATACTCTGATAATTGCAGACAGTTTATGCGAAACTCACTCAGATCCTCTCCTGGTGAAGGGTGGAATCATAACCAATCCAAATATGGGCCAATAGGAGACAGGAACATCAGTGGACCATACAGTGAATGACTGAGTGATGGGCACGGGGAGGGAGGAGAGACCAGGCCCTCAAAACCCAAGGTGACTAAACGTCTTGTGGGGCTTCTGCACAGAAAGATGAGCATGGGCTGGACCTATGTTTTCCATTGCATAGAGATATCCCAGGAAAGTTACCAAATTTTTCTGTGTTTAGTTTTCCCACCTGGGAAATGGGGACGATAATTGTATGTACAACTAACAGGGTTACTGTAAGGATTAAAGGATAGTATTGTGTATGTCAAGCACATAGCATGGTGCATGGCACACTGATGGTGTTCATTAAATGTTGGTAATAATTAGATGGGCTGGAGATACCTGCTTTGATAAGGTCGACATTTATTGAACACCTTGGAGGGGATGGAGGTTGGATCAAATAAGGTGATATTTGAGTCCCTTCAAATTAACGTGTTTTTTTTTTTACTTCAGCAGCTCTCTGCCAACCTTCAACGCTGCCTCCTCCCTGTGTAATTATAAGGAAAAATAAGATAGTGAAGAACAGACTATGAAACAATTTAGAGTCCTCTTGCAACTATTACCAGTTTTTTACTTCTTTCTAATTATCTTCCACTGTCTTCCTTTATAAGAAGAGCCATTAATGTATAAATTATCACAATAGTGCCTAAATCATATCAAAAACACTTCATTATCAATAGCTTCTAGATGGCTGATGATTGAAAATGAATACTATCCCATTTGAAAACTTAGAAGAACAGTTTTCAAGATTTTAAAGCTTTCATTGTTAGTAGTTTTTACAATACAAGTGCCTTTCTTGGTGCATGAGCTTCTCTGAGCCAGGCACTTTCTGAGATCTTGAAACTTCTGCATCTAACATGATGAAGTAACAGCAACTGGATTTACCTTCCTGCCTAAAATAACAATAAAAATGTGAAAAAAATATGAAACAGTTTTTAGACAATGAACAATAACAGGCAGCACAGAACAGTGATCCCAGAAACCAGAGTAACAAAAGAGGTGAACACTTGGATTGTCTTGGCTTACACCATAGAGAGGGCTTCCAGGCCACAGTGTGGGAAGGGAGAAGCCATGTGGATTCTGAAAACATTCATAGTAATTATGAGAAACTGATTGATTTTTATCTTGGTACATTATGACTTTAATACCACTCTACTGAATTATGTTTTCTGGAACTGACAATGGGATATTTTTATCTTTACATCTATAAATGCCACACCTGTTTATAGAGTACTTAATAAGTTCCATGGTTACAGTTATAAGAAAAAATCATTAATGAAGACTTTGATTTAATAAAGACTGGAGAGAGAGAGAGAGAGAGAAAGAAAGAGAGAGAGAGAGAGAGAAAGATAGAGAGTGTGTGTCACGCCTGTAATCTTAGCACTTTTGGAGGCCAAGGCAGGAGTATTGCTTGAGGCCAGGAGTTTGAGACCAGGTTTGGCATAGCTAGACCCCGTCTCTACAAAAAAAAAAAAAAAATTGGCCAGGCATGGTGGTACATGCCTGTAGTGCCAGCTACTTGGAAGGCTGAGGAACAAAGATCGCTTGAGCTCAGGAATTCGAGGTTGCAGTGAGCTGTGATGTTGCCACTGCACTCTAGTCTGGGCAACAGAGTGAGAACCTGTCTCAGTCAAAGAAAAAAAAAAGAGGGACTATTATGAGGCATAACTAAGTGAACAAATGAATGGTACATTCAAGAGAATGAAAAACTTTAGTGTGACTGCATCATAGTTGTTGAATCAGAGCTGCAAGAAATGATGGAAGACGAAGAGATAAACCAGGCTACAGGGAGTCTTGAAAGCACCTTAAAGACAGGTGTACTGATGCTAAGGCAACAGGAAGCCCTGAAGACTTTGAGCAGGCTGTGAGATCACTGTGTCAATGTCAGCCAAGGACAGCCAAGGCTTTTGGATACTAGCTAGAGTAGGCATTAAAATTCTTCTGACTTTATTTGGGTGGAATGTTCTGTAGAGATCTGTCAGACCCTTTTGTTCAAGAGTTCTGTTTAAGTCCATTATTTCTTTGCTTATTTTCTATTTGGAAGATCTGTCCAATTCATTCAGTGGAGTGTTGAAATCTCCTGTTATTATGGTGTTATTGTTTATCATGTTGTGTAGATCAGACAAGGTTTGCTTTATGTAACTGGGTGCTCGTATATTGGGTGCATAGATATTGAGGATAGTAAGCTCTTCTTGTTGGATCTTCCCTTTCACCAATATATAGTGGCCATCTTTGTCTTTTTTTACTTTTGTTATTTTGAAGCTTATGTTATCTGAAAATA